>JAHPZR010021334.1:10000-22611 GCA_019787425.1 Platygyra sinensis | reverse complement strand
TTATACTCGTCTTAAGCGTTATTTGTACTATGCGAAGTGCAGTTGGATAATAAATAAGTGTATTATAATATTTGTATTTCGTCTCCCCATTGATGAAAGTTTTAGTTATTTACTATTCTTTATTTTTTTTTTCAATCCTTCTTGTTTGTTCAACACGCAGTTGATACAGATTAAATGATCGCCAAATAAATAATTACAGTATAGAAATAAATAAATCAGGTGATACCATACACCTTGTTATCTTTAAGTGACTCACCGGAAATTAATAATTAGCTGTTATCAATGTTTTTGGAGCAGTTCTTTTGAGTTGCACTGGACAGCGTGACCTCCGTGAAATTTTGCAGTATCAGGGTTTTGTTTTGTTCACGTTCAAAGTTTGATGCCTAATGCTGTTCTCTGTGTTCAAAGTTTGATGCCTAATGCCGTTTTCTGTATGTAATTTTCTAATGTTGGACAAGCTTGGACAAACGTAAGTTCACACCACTTCGTTGAGCTTTCATTTTCCATTTCCAAATCATTGATACGTGATTATTTTTCTTATGGCTTCAGATTGTATACCATTACTATTTCGTCATAAATCCTGAAAATTCCAAGCTTTCCCGTCGTCATTCCCTCGTTCAGCGAACTAATCTACACTTACAACTCAAGCTGGGTGTTTCTGTTGGCTTGTGCAGGAGAACTAATTCGTGATACGATTACCTGAAAAAATTACTCGAACCCAAGCTTACAACCAAGACTACTAGTTCGCCGTAGACACTACACCACGTGACAGGCACCTCGACTCTCGTAGACAAATAAATAAATAAATCAGGTGATGGCATAGCGTGGCTTTACACTTCGTGTAAGCCACACAAAAACAGTTTTTCTTGTCAGTCTCCATTTTGTACTCAGTCTGCAGTCTGCATTTTGTACTGATCGTATGACTGGTTTTTATTACGAGGTTGCCCGTGAAAGCAAATTTATCCTGAATGAACCAAACTCCACCGCCGCTAAATCTTCGATTAAAAGCCGACATTAAAAGCACAATCGCGCATATCCCCACTCAAAATCTTCCCTTTTATAAAAAGATGAAATTAAAGGCAGTCCGCTAATCCTGCAAATTGTAAAGGAACGCCGCAAAGGACATGTTTCACATACCACAAACAACTTACGCAAACGTGAAAACAGCAGATTGTTATCGTTTCTCTCTGAAATCAACACCTTAGACCTTCTGCAACGCTAATTACCTCACCGGAAATTAATTTGTTGTTTTAACCTTCCAGTATACCTGTTAGCAATAACATTTTTATACTACTGACAAAACCATTATCGATTAATTAATCATAAACAGTCTTTCTTTGACAGAAAATATAAAACAGCTCATTGTGAAAAGTTCGTATAAAACTATAAACAGCAAATGAATTGTACCCTGACTTTATCATCACTCACTACACGTAAATCTTATGTTTCAGTGCATATACTCATGCAGTGCTCTGATAATGCTCATTTAATTCACTTCACGGCTGGCAAAAGTCCAGCCTTAGTATAACTGCGCTAAAGAATAAGTAAATTAGACCTTTGTCTTACCGTGTGTGCGACTTGATTGTCGATCTAAACGTTTATGTATGTATGGACGATATGTTGTTGTTATGAGTTTGCCCGTGAGCGCAAATTTGTGCGATACAGTAAAAAGCCACATACAAGAACATGTGTTGGGGGTTCAGGCTGATGTTGTTCTTATATATGGCCAGCGGTAACACCCCAACTATAAATATCGTTTCTTAACGCCTGTCAACGCAGGAATGTTGAGATGGCCAAGTGGATAGCAAGTTCGCCTTGAAATCCAGCCACCGATGTAAAGCCGAGGTTCGAACCCTAGGTGGCGCGCATTACCTTGTTTCCTCTCCACCTATACTTCCGGTTAACTTCTGCATAAATAAATAAACATTTAATTTCCGTCTACACCGATTAAAAAGTCCACGCAAATTCCCGGATGAAGCCCCAACATCGCTATAACTCATTCTTGCGCATGCGCGCATGAATGAGTTAAAAAAGAGTTTAACTCCCACGGGACTGGTTTTGGAGCAGGGATGGCGCAGTGGTGAGAGCGCTCGCCTCCCACCAATGTGGCCCGGATTCGATTTCCGGACCCGGCGTCATATGTGGGTTGAGTTTGTTGTTGGTTCTCGTCCCTGATCCGAGGGTTTTTCTCCTGGTTCTCCGGTTTTCCTCCCTCTACAAAAATGAACACTTCTAGATTCTAATTCGATCTGGAAACAGTAGATGAAATGCCACTGCAAATTCCCATTTATTTT
Organism: Platygyra sinensis; assembly: GCA_019787425.1. Lineage (NCBI taxonomy): Eukaryota > Metazoa > Cnidaria > Anthozoa > Scleractinia > Merulinidae > Platygyra > Platygyra sinensis. The sequence continues at coordinate 20,317 of JAHPZR010021334.1, read as the reverse complement.
ATTTATTTATTTTATTTTATTTGGACACAAACATATCCTCCGTTTCATTGTCTTGGGGCAATGAAAATACATCAACGTTCAGCGACACTGATAAATTTTTTATGATTTCCGTGATACGATTTTCATCTCAGCTTCTTTCAAATAGTAGGTGCATGACTGGATTTTACAGTTGTCACACGAGTTTATATGGTTTGGGGGGACGCTGTCTCAAAATTAGAGACGTTTGTATGGATTTTCAGCCATACTTGAAGGTCCATAACTTGGTTTCTGTTCACCCTAAAAACATCATACTTGGTCAAATGACCAATGTCAACATGAACTTTCATGTGGTTGCGTCCGTTTATCGATTGGTTAAAATTTGAAGCTGGCCCCAATTCCCTGCTGAATTTCGGAACGGCCAATTCATATGAACATTTAAGAAGCTATTTTAAGAACTTTGGTAGTCTTAACTTGCTTTAAGTAAGTACCATTTATATAAGAACCTATTTAGGCTACATTGAGAAATTAAGGTTCTCATACGTGGGCTGTTGATGTATTTCAGAACTATTTCAGCACTTTCGTTCGTGACCAATCCTCCGATACTCTGCAGTTCACTGTGTTCCTAGAAGTCCTCAAATACGTTGAGAGAAGGCGAGCTTTCGTTATAGTCAGCGACGACACTTCGCATGGACTGGTCATGCAATACTGCAACGACAATGACTTTGCGTCTGTGGCTGTTATTAACCTTGGGTTGCCTGATATTGAACAGCGAGATATCATCCAGGAGTTACTAAGAATCAAATCCAGCACAGCACACGCTGTTTATCTTCACTGTGACTCCAAGCTAGCACATTTTATTCTATGGATTGCAAAGGATTTTCGTCTGATCGATGAAAACATGTTATGGATTCTCTCCGAGAAATCACTTCATGGTATACCAAATCTATACACTCTCCCAAGCTTCATTTACGCTATTCGAACAGAAAGGTTTGCTAGCGAAGATGAGTTTGATAGAAGACAATTGACGGACAGCTTGTCAGTAATACAGAAAACGTTTGGATCAATGGACGAACGTGAAGTGAGAGGGTATTTACGACAACCTTCAGACTGTCATAGTAGCTCAGCATGGAATAAAGGGCAGGAACTTCACAAGTAAGAATGAACCAGGAGCTCATCACTAGGAGCCTGCAACTCCCATAATAAGCCAATGCAACGGCATTTTTACACACCAGTCTATTTTTAGATATTTTTCCTCGAAAAAGGCCAAGTTCCAGTTTACATGAGCTCGCTTCGGTGAGGATAAAACAATGCGGCCTCTCGTGAACTTGTCGACATCATGTCGACATACCAATATTAGTCCGTGCTTGTGATTGCAATTGGTCACTGAGGTTCGAGATAAATTCAAACCATAGTTAATAGAGGGAAATGGTTATGAAACTCGACAAAGTTCTTTGTTGTATGTTGTTATTCTGTTTTTTGGCCTTCACCCTGCACAAAACACAATAGTTGTTTACTCCGAGCCGAGGAACTAACCAATAGAAACGTGTTGGTTACGTAACTCATGCATAGTGTGTGAGCACAAAACAAAAGATTGTGCAGGGTCGTGGACCTTCCAACATAAATCTTGGCGTCTTTGTTTGCTCTTTTGATGTTTGCCGGGCTTCATAACCAGTCCCCTCTATTAACTATGTTCAAACTAAAAATGGATCACTCTGTAAAAACGTCGTGACTGAAATACGGGGTAGTTGCAGGCTCCTAGTGATGGCTCCTGAATGAACTTAATAACCTTTTCTATGAAGTAAGAATACGGAAAATTAAAGATGATTTACAGTCCACATTGCGCACTCTCGGGAGTTTGTTTTGTATTCATTCTCGTTCCCAGAGCCAAGATCCTTCTGGCCTGCGGCAGGAATCGAAAGCTCAGTCTAACACCGGAAGTTTGCGATTCACGGACTTCCCGTCAAATCCGGCAAATCTGATTTGTTGAGAATACGAACGAATACTCTGCGCATACTCAGAAAATTGGGCCCGGCCAGAGCTCTCGATTCTTGCAGAAGGCCAGAAGGACCGTGGGCTCTGGGACGAGAATGTCAGTTTTGCATCATGTAAGACATCAAAAATGTAACATTTGGCAACTACTTACATTAGATAAAATCAAAGTTTCATGTCAACCGCCATAGCTTAATGCTTCGTTCTTTCTCACATCACTTGATGAAACAACGTACTTCGCAGCTGTGAGAATCAATGAGCTGTTGAAAAAAAAAATCAAAAGGCCTCAAGGGTAAAGGTATGCGGTTCGTAACGAGTACCATCGATTCGAATTTCATCAAGTGAGACACATCAATATTAGGTTGCTGAGACTTCAAAGTACGGACTGGAAATCATACTTAAATCAATCAATGTTGTAAATTTGAACAAATCATACCGTCGTGAGCTGAGATCCGAGATCTGCAAAGTTCCTAATAGCCGGAAAAACGCCGAAGGTTTAATTTATAACTCTCTCATCTTACCGCCCCCCCCCCCCCCGGGACGGGCGAAGAAAAGACCCCTCAGCGCTCGCCCCAGGGGGCGATGCGAGAGAACCGGGGAACGAGGTTTTTGATAATTGAGACTGCAGCATTCCAACTAGACCCTGTATTGTGGTCAGAAGGATTTTCCAACCTCAGGGGTCTCAAGTAGTTTAAGGCCTGCATCAAAGGCATTTACTGGTGAAAACAATTTATTAGTTGTATTTCTAAGGGTATAAATGGCGATGGAACCAGATTTAGCCCACAGTTAGGTTTTAACGCCCCTGAACATTTACGTGGAATCGATACTTCTGTCATACCACGTGACATGTCACTTGACGTTTAGCGAAAAATAGCCATTATTTGAGGAATTGGTGGCGATTTTTAGTAATATCATCCATTAAAAGCGCGTTTTAGATGCAGATAAATTATTTCCATCCTCTCACGTTTGGAATGACTGTCCCTCTTTTCACAGAAAAATTTTAAAGGATGAAGGTCGTTTTTTTTTTCAACAAAATTCGACTTTTGATTATTTATATCTTCTAAAACGAAATCAAGAAAGATCATTCCAAACGTAGCAAGGTAGATAATTTAAATTTGCATCGAAAAAGTTCACTTATTGATTGTTAGGAAGAAAGTTCGCCCCAACCCATAATTCGACTTTACACGCCTGACCCAGGCCTTAAACAGCTTGAGGTCAATAAAATAGTCAAATCTCGGTCAGAACTTCATGGTAGCCCACATATCCATATATGGATAGACATTCCATATATGGATATATATAGATAAGACAATATGGGGAGTGTGCTCTATATGTGGGCTAGCATGAAGTTCTTGCCCAAATCTCAAAGCAACATACCTGTAACTACTAACCTTTACGTTCGCGCTGATGTCACTTGTGGGAAAACCTCGTAGCCGGCCTGTGGGCTCCTGCCTGTGGTTAACCCTTGAAAAATGACGTAGTCCATACTGCGTGTCACGTGTGGCTCATTTTTGACCTGATTAGCAGCATGCCATTAACACCTGGGTAGAGAGAGGCACTATGGCGGTGAGCCTGGGGAGTAAGCTGTCTTGCCCAGCGTGCAATATTAGTGTTTTACGTTTTCTGGCGTACGGATAGATCTGTGGAATATCTGAATCTTCTAAGCTTGTGTAATTTAACCATGTTATCTTGCTATTTTTTCTTTTAGGTTACTCGAGGCAAACGCTAGATCACGTGATTCAGAGAACGCTGAACACCACAACTTCGCGCGACTTTCTTACGAATTCTTTATCTACAAACACCTCACAATCAAGATAAGGGCTGGGTCCAAATAGGAAAATGGACGGATAAAGGTTTAACATTAAAAATAGGAGATTTGTCTCGTACAAACGATAAAAGCACAGGAGAGACACCTGTGTTAAGAGCCGCGGTCGTCGAGTATCCTCCGTTAACTATGAAAGCGGATTTTGACGCCACCGAGGGATGTTATCAAGGTTTAGAATGCGTGAAATACATTGGGATTCGCAGAATTTTACAAGACATTGTTGCTATGGACTGGCCATAGACGTTCTGCGGTATGTCAAGGCAGAACTTCAATTTGAACCGCTGGTTTACTTCGTTCGCGACGGTAACTACGGTGCTAAAAATTCCACGGCGGGCACGTGGAATGGGATCGTGCGAGACATCCTGGAAGGAAAAGCGGACATCGCCATCGATTTGATGACAAACGAGGCGCGTTCAGAAGTGATTGATTTCTCCCTGCGCTGGACGCATGCTGGCCTAGCCTTGCTTGTGCTCGTGGGCGAGCAGAAAGTGGAGGAACTTGACTTTTCGTTTTTTCCGACCATTCACAGTCTATCTATGGATGGGCATAATTGGAGTAGTGAATTTTTACTTAGGTCTTTTATGGTACACGGACCGTTTGAGTCCTTATGGTCATCATAAGTCTTTGCACGCTAAAAACCACAAAGGCTTTGATCTGAGTGAGAGTATGTGGTACTGCTGGGGAGTTTGTTTTGATAATCAATTCGTGAACCTCGCGACCTCGTAGTCTGAGCGCGCGCGCAATGGCCGTGTCCTTGGCGATATTTGCGCTGATGTGCGTGACATCATACACGGCCAACCTGACTGCACATCTGCTCTCTGACGACACCGAACCTGAGGTTACTGGTATCAAGGATCCTAAGGTGATCACTTTTTCCCTAGTTTTAAGAAATAAATTTCTACATAAGCCTTTATACCTTAACTACACTTCTTTGATTTGGCGTATCCTCCTACAGTCACGTTTTTAGGGTTCGTCACGCGTTCCTTCCTAACGTGGGTAAGGAAGATTGCGTGACCGTCAAAGCGAGCGCATCTGTAGGAGTTATAGCAATCTGGTACTCAGAACTTCTAGTCAGCGGAGACCAAATGCTTACCTTAAGGCTGCTGCACACTAGCCGATTTTTTGTCGGCCGACAAAAAAGTCTTCACTTGTCGGCTAGTGTGCGGTGAATTCAGACAAGTCTGCGACAAAATCGGGGCTTGTCGGGCGATATCTGACGGTGCTAGATTTCAAAACGTCTTGTCGGGCCTTGTCGGCTAGTGTGCGATGGACCAAGACAATTTGTCGGGGCTCACGCGTACCTCAACCAATGAGGAATTGTCATGAGAGTCACGTGAACGAGCCTCTTTTCAAACATGGCCGAGATCGATTCGGCTCCAGGACTAAACGCGGTTAGGCCGACAAAAAATCGGCTAGTGTGCGACAAGCTGATGTCCCGACAAATTTAACCCGATTTGACCCCGAAAAAAAATTTGCAGTTCTACGACAAAAAATTCGGCTAGTGTTCGGCAGCCTTTACTAGACAAAATCAAACTCCGGAAACAGAAACTCTTTGTTCTGGTTTGATTGTATACATGCATTTAAAAAGTCAGTGATGGTTTCTGAACATGCGTAGAGAGAGTAAACGCTGTGAATAATGCTGGCTCGATTCTTAGTGCTAGCCAAAATTATAGTGGCCTTTGGGAACGACGTTGCTTGCTCTAGCAATTGTCAAGACAAGTGCCGCCTACTGTGGATAAACGAGAAAAATTCAGAACTTACTGGCTAACATGTACGTGCCTTCCTCCTTCTCAGCGAACCGCTGAGATGGACGAAATGCAATAGAAGTTAGGAATTAACTACAGTTCGCATATCTGGTAACGCTTTCATAATGAATTTCTGCAATTTTTTTTTGTCTCCCTCAGATCACAGCTCCTGATTCTATTATAACATACGGGGTAGTAAAGTCTAGCTATGTGGACTCGTACTTTGAACTCAACGAAGATCCAGTCATGCAGTCCATGTTTCGGCGCATGCGTGATAAGAAGCACCTGGTAGATAACTTTACTGATGGCGTGGAACGAGTTAGGAACAGGTTTGACCAGCTTTTCAATTTTAATGTCATTAAGTCAACAGTATTCTTTTAAGAAAATTTAGCGCTTTTCCCAGTTAGAAAAAGCATCAGCAAACTTTGATGTTGCTGAAGCTTAAGAACATCTGAAAAAATTAGGAGAAGATTTTTTCCTACCCACCCTACAGTTTTCCAGAACGGCTACCTTAGCTACAGAGGGAGCCTAGAGCTGTTGTAATGTAAATGTAAATGTTTATTTAAACACGGGGAATCATCAGTTAAGCTAATAGTTAAAAAAACTAAAAATCATTACAACTGTTTTACATGGTTGTCGTGTGGGAATCCGATATCTCAGATATCTTCTTAATACCTCGTTTAAACTGCCAAATAGAACCAACGATTTTTAAATCTTGGGGCAAGTTGTTCCTCAAACAGGCCCCGCTATAACAAAAGCTTTGTTTCAAGTAATTAGTATTTGCCGGGCTTGGGCAGCGAAACATTCCTTAAGTTGTAATCATGAACATGGCGTTGAGTGAAAATACATTCATTATAGTCTAAGGCAGTTCATGGTTGTTGCTGGGAGGTCGCCATGAGGGGGTTGGGCTAGAGCTGTAATATGACATCTGTATTTTTTCGGGGTTGCAACATGTTTATCTTTAAAAATGCTTATAGATTGTAACAGAATCAAAATCAGTATATCGACGAAACAGAAACTAAACAGAGACAGAGACCAATAACACGCGGTATGGACAAAGTTTTGTCATCTTTGTCAGAAATTTTTACACGCCGGTCGTTAGTCGTTGATTAAGGAGCTTATTAACAAATGGTAAACGCCATAGCGTGTACTATTGAGTTATGGATGGACGCGGAAGGTTGCTTAGCGTAAGAGTCGCACATGGCGATAGCCAAGTGCGACTCTAGCTTCTTGAGTGCTTAGCAAACCTCCCAAGTGCAGCCATAACTCAGTAGCGCATGCTATGGCGTTTACCGTTTGTTTTATAACATAACATTGAGACAGAAGAACAACAGAAGTCTTTTATTGAGCCAGATCACAGAGCGCGCGATTTGCTTTAGTTATTGAGTACGTCAGCAGCATACATCCATGAGCAAATAGTAGATTCTGAATGAACCAATCAGAGCACGCGCTTTGCTTTAGTTATGTTATAAAGGTGGTTGGAAACAGTTTCCAGTACTTTCCAAGACTTAAAGTTTGATGGGTCATTATAACCACTCTTTATCGGTTAATGCCACAATAGCCTGCGTAGCAAGCGCTTCCGTGGGGTTGGGGAGCAAAGAAAGACCAAGGAACAGTATTTTGCCCGCGCGAAATTGGGGCGAGAGCGAGACCCCCCCTCTTTTTTCACGCGGTAATTCTCTGCCCCTGAACCCACGGAAAACGCTTGCTACGCAGGCTATGTTATCAACGAACTGCCCAATCATTGGTGAACAAGTTGCTGTTAATTTTGTGGCACAATAGGTTACCATAGCAACAATATGACCTGCTAAAACACCCTTAATTTTAGCTTTAAGCGCTTATTACTCAAAAACGAACACGGTGACCCCAATTTTTTTATTATCGAATTGTAATCAGCATGATAAGATGCAACTTTTTGCAAAGTTAAAAAAAATTCTGCGAAGGGGTTCAGAGCCACCTCGAATTTTCGAAAATTTAAGGTGGCTCTGAACCCCCTTCGTACATTTCATTGGCGTCCTTGCAAAGCAACAACGTGAAATGACCAAGTTCTGCGTCGTCTACGAAACGTGGACGACGACGGCTAATTTTTCGTCTTTCCATTTAGAATTGAACGCCGTCGTTGCATATTTAGCCTGAGCACGTACTAAAAGCCATTGTGTACCGAAAAGGTTTAGACAATCGCGACTTTCGCTGGTAAAATATAAATTCATTACTAACTTTGCGTCGTCTTCGGTGTCGTCGTTGTGGCTGCTTATTAGGGACCTTACGCATCTACGACGGCGACGGCGAGGACGACGCCTAGATGAGAAAAAAATGTGTTTCTATTTTACTTTGAAATTTCGCATTTATTGAGATCTATTCAGTGTGTTTGTTGGTATTTAAACATGTCTCAGCTGAATATGCTACGAATGCATTCAGTTTCAAAGAGAAATACGAAAATTTAGCCTTTGTGGTTCACGTTCTCCAAACAACGCAGAATCTGGTCATTTCACGTTGTTGTTTTGCAGCGGACGGCAAAGAAATGTACCAAGAGTTATAACGCACGTGCACAGCTATTGTTCTGCTCATTAAACCTTTTGTTTGGTGACGTTCTCGTTGCCGCTGCCGTCGTGTTTTTCGTAAGAGCAGTTAAAATAAGAGTGAATGCATGAACGTCCTGCGTGACAAAGCAGTGGTCGTTATGGAGAAGTGACCGTTGTTGAGAGGTGGTTGTTAGGGAAGGTTCGACGGTGTAGCTAAGTAAAAGGATTTTACTTTTCCCTGCAACTTCTTATTGAGTTCGCTTTATTTTTTACTTGTAGGCAGCTGGATATTTTTATCAGTGAAGTGTTATCAATAGATTACGAAGTTGCTAAACAGAAGTCAGCCTCGTATCCGAGACTGCAGGTTGTCGGAAGGACTGCGCCTTTTGCAGAGAGTGGATACTCCTACGCGTTCAAGAAAAATTCACCATGGAAACCGAAATTTGACCTAGTCATCAATAGAATGACGGCTGTAAATAAGTGAGTAGATCCGCAAGGCGTACGTAGGCGCTTTCTGACGCCGAATTTGTTTGAGCGCCGCCGCACAACATTTTGAAAATGATGTCAAGCCACTAGCGCGGAGTTACAGGCAAACTAAGTGAAGCGTACCCCTCAAGATTGCATGAATGAACTGATTATTTGAAACTTGAACCCGCTAGTCGTTTCAAGAATGCAATAATGAATTGATTATTCGAATATTGAACTCGCTCGCTCGATCCAAGAATACGGCTAATGGGGTTCCGTTTTCGAAAAATCAATTCACTGTTGCGACTAGTAGGTTTCAAACCTACTAGTCTTTTCTAGAATGCAATAGTGAAATGATTTTTCGAAAACGGAACCCGTTAGCCGTATTCTTGGATCGAACGAGCGAGTTCAATATTCGAATAATCAATTCATTATTGCATTCTTGAAACGACTAGCGGGTTCAAGTTTCAAATAATCAGTTCATTCGTGCAATCTTGAGGGGTACGCTTCACTTAGTTTGACTGAAAAAGAGTTACTTTTATTACAGACGAATGAAGATGGAAGTATAGTGGTGGTTTATTTAGTAGAGGTGTAACCTCTTATATGAAAACAGCTCAACTAAATGGCGCGGCTTCGACGATTGTAGTGCGCAATTTCAACCCACCACTTGTTACGGCAGCTTGCGTCATCGTTTTAAGGGTTCTTTGGTTGAGATCACCAGTAAATTTCTATTAAATTTTGTTTTTATTTACAGACCAAGTGAACTGTACAAGAAATGGGTCTCTTCCGGCGAAGACCAGAGCGATGAGCATCACCAAAGACTCGATGTTCGCTCGTTAAGTGGCGTGTTTTTTCTGGGCGCCTCCTTGGCGCTGGTCGCCATATTTTTTCCTCTTTCTTGAGAATAAACTCTTCGCTGCAGGCTTCATATACAACGACATGAAAGGGAATAATTTTCCTGAGAAAGGAAAGCGGAAGTACTCAGCCGCGGTCAAACGGAAATTACTGGATCTAACGGCCAACACGGAAGAAGCGGAGTTCCCGGATATATCGGACTACCTCCATAATAGGAGGAGAAGTACTTTAATGCTTAAGACATTATATAACCCTAAATCTGTGAAAAGGAAATACGAAGAGGCCGGTGAAAATGGTACTGCTTCTAGTTCTGTATGATAAAAAATACGAGTTTTATAGCTCGATCAGTAGGGATTTATCAAGATTGTAAGTCAATTTTCTGCATAGAAAACTATAAGCTTCTACAACAGGGTTACATTAGGTAGGAATGTGCCAACAGAGAAATACATTGGTTGCTCAAAACGAAGCACAGATCAACACCAGAAAAGGAAAAACGAATCAGAAAGACAACCTGTCTTCGGGGTCGAGAGAGGGGGGAAGTGTAATCTAGATAGTTTTGTAAAGGGAGGCTCCGCCCCGGGTACCCTTTTGTATACCATTTTGATAGAAAATATGCCCCTGTTTTATACCTTTAATTAATTGAAAAAGGTTTTCCTTTCTCATGCTTTCATAACGGGACCGTGTTATGAATAGATCAGCAAAAGGAAAACTCATCTGTTATTTTTATGTAGTGCTTAATAAATTTAATGACACAGCCATAAGTTGCGTCTGTTCGAAAGGCCTTCAAAGGCCCTTATGAACAACTAAATGGCAGATTTCCCTACACTTCCTCATACAGGGGGCTCCACCCTTATCAGGCGCCGTTTTATTAGCCTGCAGGCTAATAAAACGGAGCCTGATAAGGGTGGAGGCCTATGTAAAGGGTAGGGAAATCTGC
>JAHPZR010021334.1:0-5000 GCA_019787425.1 Platygyra sinensis | reverse complement strand
CGGCCTAACCGCGTTTAGTCCTGGAGCCGAATCGATCTCGGCCATGTTTGAAAAGAGGCTCGTTCACGTGACTCTCATGACAATTCCTCATTGGTTGAGGTACGCGTGAGCCCCGACAAATTGTCTTGGTCCATCGCACACTAGCCGACAAGGCCCGACAAGACGTTTTGAAATCTAGCACCGTCAGATATCGCCCGACAAGCCCCGATTTTGTCGCAGACTTGTCTGAATTCACCGCACACTAGCCGACAAGTGAAGACTTTTTTGTCGGCCGACAAAAAATCGGCTAGTGTGCAGCAGCCTTAAGGTAAGCATTTGGTCTCCGCTGACTAGAAGTTCTGAGTACCAGATTGCTATAACTCCTACAGATGCGCTCGCTTTGACGGTCACGCAATCTTCCTTACCCACGTTAGGAAGGAACGCGTGACGAACCCTAAAAACGTGACTGTAGGAGGATACGCAAATCAAAGAAGTGTAGTTAAGGTATAAAGGCTTATGTAGAAATTTATTTCTTAAAACTAGGGAAAAAGTGATCACCTTAGGATCCTTGATACCAGTAACCTCAGGTTCGGTGTCGTCAGAGAGCAGATGTGCAGTCAGGTTGGCCGTGTATGATGTCACGCACATCAGCGCAAATATCGCCAAGGACACGGCCATTGCGCGCGCGCTCAGACTACGAGGTCGCGAGTTCACGAATTGATTATCAAAACAAACTCCCCAGCAGTACCACATACTCTCACTCAGATCAAAGCCTTTGTGGTTTTTAGCGTGCAAAGACTTATGATGACCATAAGGACTCAAACGGTCCGTGTACCATAAAAGACCTAAGTAAAAATTCACTACTCCAATTATGCCCATCCATAGATAGACTGTGAATGGTCGGAAAAAACGAAAAGTCAAGTTCCTCCACTTTCTGCTCGCCCACGAGCACAAGCAAGGCTAGGCCAGCATGCGTCCAGCGCAGGGAGAAATCAATCACTTCTGAACGCGCCTCGTTTGTCATCAAATCGATGGCGATGTCCGCTTTTCCTTCCAGGATGTCTCGCACGATCCCATTCCACGTGCCCGCCGTGGAATTTTTAGCACCGTAGTTACCGTCGCGAACGAAGTAAACCAGCGGTTCAAATTGAAGTTCTGCCTTGACATACCGCAGAACGTCTATGGCCAGTCCATAGCAACAATGTCTTGTAAAATTCTGCGAATCCCCAATGTATTTCACGCATTCTAAACCTGATAACATCCCTCGGTGGCGTCAAAATCCGCTTTCATAGTTAACGGAGGATACTCGACGACCGCGGCTCTTAACACAGGTGTCTCTCCTGTGCTTTTATCGTTTGTACGAGACAAATCTCCTATTTTTAATGTTAAACCTTTATCCGTCCATTTTCCTATTTGGACCCAGCCCTTATCTTGATTGTGAGGTGTTTGTAGATAAAGAATTTCGTAAGAAAGTCGCGCGAAGTTGTGGTGTTCAGCGTTCTCTGAATCACGTGATCTAGCGTTTGCCTCGAGTAACCTAAAAAGAAAAAATAGCAAGATAACATGGTTAAATTACACAAGCTTAGAAGATTCAGATATTCCACAGATCTATCCGTACGCCAGAAAACGTAAAACACTAATATTGCACGCTGGGCAAGACAGCTTACTCCCCAGGCTCACCGCCATAGTGCCTCTCTCTACCCAGGTGTTAATGGCATGCTGCTAATCAGGTCAAAAATGAGCCACACGTGACACGCAGTATGGACTACGTCATTTTTCAAGGGTTAACCACAGGCAGGAGCCCACAGGCCGGCTACGAGGTTTTCCCACAAGTGACATCAGCGCGAACGTAAAGGTTAGTAGTTACAGGTATGTTGCTTTGAGATTTGGGCAAGAACTTCATGCTAGCCCACATATAGAGCACACTCCCCATATTGTCTTATCTATATATATCCATATATGGAATGTCTTATCCATATATGGATATGTGGGCTACCATGAAGTTCTGACCGAGATTTGACTATTTTATTGACCTCAAGCTGTTTAAGGCCTGGGTCAGGCGTGTAAAGTCGAATTATGGGTTGGGCGAACTTTCCTTCCTAACAATCAATAAGTGAACTTTTTCGATGCAAATTTAAATTATCTACCTTGCTACGTTTGGAATGATCTTTCTTGATTTCGTTTTAGAAGATATAAATAATCAAAAGTCGAATTTTGTTGAAAAAAAAACGACCTTTCATCCTTTAAAATTTTTCTGTGAAAAGAGGGACAGTCATTCCAAACGTGAGAGGATGGAAATAATTTATCTGCATCTAAAACGCGCTTTTAATGGATGATATTACTAAAAATCGCCACCAATTCCTCAAATAATGGCTATTTTTCGCTAAACGTCAAGTGACATGTCACGTGGTATGACAGAAGTATCGATTCCACGTAAATGTTCAGGGCGTTAAAACCTAACTGTGGGCTAAATCTGGTTCCATCGCCATTTATACCCTTAGAAATACAACTAATAAATTGTTTTCACCAGTAAATGCCTTTGATGCAGGCCTTAAACTACTTGAGACCCCTGAGGTTGGAAAATCCTTCTGACCACAATACAGGGTCTAGTTGGAATGCTGCAGTCTCAATTATCAAAAACCTCGTTCCCCGGTTCTCTCGCATCGCCCCCTGGGGCGAGCGCTGAGGGGTCTTTTCTTCGCCCGTCCGGGGGGGGGGGGGGCGGTAAGATGAGAGAGTTATAAATTAAACCTTCGGCGTTTTTCCGGCTATTAGGAACTTTGCAGATCTCGGATCTCAGCTCACGACGGTATGATTTGTTCAAATTTACAACATTGATTGATTTAAGTATGATTTCCAGTCCGTACTTTGAAGTCTCAGCAACCTAATATTGATGTGTCTCACTTGATGAAATTCGAATCGATGGTACTCGTTACGAACCGCATACCTTTACCCTTGAGGCCTTTTGATTTTTTTTTTCAACAGCTCATTGATTCTCACAGCTGCGAAGTACGTTGTTTCATCAAGTGATGTGAGAAAGAACGAAGCATTAAGCTATGGCGGTTGACATGAAACTTTGATTTTATCTAATGTAAGTAGTTGCCAAATGTTACATTTTTGATGTCTTACATGATGCAAAACTGACATTCTCGTCCCAGAGCCCACGGTCCTTCTGGCCTTCTGCAAGAATCGAGAGCTCTGGCCGGGCCCAATTTTCTGAGTATGCGCAGAGTATTCGTTCGTATTCTCAACAAATCAGATTTGCCGGATTTGACGGGAAGTCCGTGAATCGCAAACTTCCGGTGTTAGACTGAGCTTTCGATTCCTGCCGCAGGCCAGAAGGATCTTGGGCTCTGGGAACGAGAATGAATACAAAACAAACTCCCGAGAGTGCGCAATGTGGACTGTAAATCATCTTTAATTTTCCGTATTCTTACTTCATAGAAAAGGTTATTAAGTTCATTCAGGAGCCATCACTAGGAGCCTGCAACTACCCCGTATTTCAGTCACGACGTTTTTACAGAGTGATCCATTTTTAGTTTGAACATAGTTAATAGAGGGGACTGGTTATGAAGCCCGGCAAACATCAAAAGAGCAAACAAAGACGCCAAGATTTATGTTGGAAGGTCCACGACCCTGCACAATCTTTTGTTTTGTGCTCACACACTATGCATGAGTTACGTAACCAACACGTTTCTATTGGTTAGTTCCTCGGCTCGGAGTAAACAACTATTGTGTTTTGTGCAGGGTGAAGGCCAAAAAACAGAATAACAACATACAACAAAGAACTTTGTCGAGTTTCATAACCATTTCCCTCTATTAACTATGGTTTGAATTTATCTCGAACCTCAGTGACCAATTGCAATCACAAGCACGGACTAATATTGGTATGTCGACATGATGTCGACAAGTTCACGAGAGGCCGCATTGTTTTATCCTCACCGAAGCGAGCTCATGTAAACTGGAACTTGGCCTTTTTCGAGGAAAAATATCTAAAAATAGACTGGTGTGTAAAAATGCCGTTGCATTGGCTTATTATGGGAGTTGCAGGCTCCTAGTGATGAGCTCCTGGTTCATTCTTACTTGTGAAGTTCCTGCCCTTTATTCCATGCTGAGCTACTATGACAGTCTGAAGGTTGTCGTAAATACCCTCTCACTTCACGTTCGTCCATTGATCCAAACGTTTTCTGTATTACTGACAAGCTGTCCGTCAATTGTCTTCTATCAAACTCATCTTCGCTAGCAAACCTTTCTGTTCGAATAGCGTAAATGAAGCTTGGGAGAGTGTATAGATTTGGTATACCATGAAGTGATTTCTCGGAGAGAATCCATAACATGTTTTCATCGATCAGACGAAAATCCTTTGCAATCCATAGAATAAAATGTGCTAGCTTGGAGTCACAGTGAAGATAAACAGCGTGTGCTGTGCTGGATTTGATTCTTAGTAACTCCTGGATGATATCTCGCTGTTCAATATCAGGCAACCCAAGGTTAATAACAGCCACAGACGCAAAGTCATTGTCGTTGCAGTATTGCATGACCAGTCCATGCGAAGTGTCGTCGCTGACTATAACGAAAGCTCGCCTTCTCTCAACGTATTTGAGGACTTCTAGGAACACAGTGAACTGCAGAGTATCGGAGGATTGGTCACGAACGAAAGTGCTGAAATAGTTCTGAAATACATCAACAGCCCACGTATGAGAACCTTAATTTCTCAATGTAGCCTAAATAGGTTCTTATATAAATGGTACTTACTTAAAGCAAGTTAAGACTACCAAAGTTCTTAAAATAGCTTCTTAAATGTTCATATGAATTGGCCGTTCCGAAATTCAGCAGGGAATTGGGGCCAGCTTCAAATTTTAACCAATCGATAAACGGACGCAACCACATGAAAGTTCATGTTGACATTGGTCATTTGACCAAGTATGATGTTTTTAGGGTGAACAGAAACCAAGTTATGGACCTTCAAGTATGGCTGAAAATCCATACAAACGTCTCTAATTTTGAGACAGCGTCCCCCC
>JAHPZR010021333.1:32500-54885 GCA_019787425.1 Platygyra sinensis | reverse complement strand
GGAAACAAATACGCTGGCGATAGTCTGGAATGAACCAGCGTCCTATTCATGACTGAGGTTAGAATCAGCTATGGAGACGGCGGGATCACATTTAGTGGAGTGAACCACTTTCACCCGAATGCAGACTCGCAGAACCTAAATTGGGTCGAAAAAGAAGCTCGGAGGAACTTTTACAGTTATTGAAAGCAAGTCCATCGCTCAACTATATAATTTCTCTTCCTATTACTGTTTTTCCCTTATACATTTGAACCAAGTGCCCTAAAAGTAGTATTGTAGACAAATCATTAAGCAGTTGTGAAAGTAAAAAGGCCTAAAAACATTCAGTCTTGAACAGGATTCGAAACCATGACCTTCGCCATACCAGTGCAGTGCAGTGCTCTACCACATCTAACGTTAATTTTTATTTCAGGCGGTGATCAAGGAATTCCCGTTTGCGACTACAAAACAAGCGCCAGCTGTATGTGGCCAGCCTGGGGTTAGCGACGTTTCTATATTTTGTTCCTTAGCTTGCATCGTGAGAATAGTCCAGGGTTAGCCTCGACCTAAAGTAAAATATTCACAAATTCCAGCAAGAAGATGACATGTTTACAGCTCTGTGTATTGTTCAATTTTCAAATTTGTGGCACTTTCCCGGCGATATTTATGAATATTTTTTTCAGGTCGAGGCTAACCCTGTACAAATGCGTTGCAAGTGCTTTTATTCAGCGGTAATAGCGAATTCGAAACTGGATTATTGTTACTGATTTTCTATATGAAAAAACTCCCGAATGAAAGCCCTCATCTCGTTGTTATGCTGACAACTGACAACACTATAGGGTTGGAAAAATTGTTCTTAATTTTGCTGGCGATGGTCGACACGCCAAGTTGCTTGTAGCTTTCTGTGCGAGAAAGAAATCAGCCAATGAGCTCACCAAAAGATCCGGAGCTTTTGTCTCATCAAACACTTTGGTTAATGGTGTTAGTTATTACCAAATATATATGGGTTATTTACTGCGCGGGAAGTCAAGATGGCTGGATATTGACCGAGTTCCAAATCCAGCCTTCTCGACCGAACAAGCTTTGTTAATAATGGATTTATAATATGGTATATGGAACTCAAATTTCCAACAGAAAATTGCATTGATTTCAGATTTATCGTGGTGTCAAATAAATTCTCACGGGAAATGGCGGGTAGTCCCGAGCGGACAATGTAGGCTCGGATTGCTAATCACAGCAGAGTACCCGCCAACGGAGCCAGCCATATTATAAGGTATCTAAAAATACTGTACAACTGTGATACTGTTTTCTTCTCGCTTTGGTTGTAATCCTTACAGAGCATTTCCAAGAGAAGAAATTAGATAAGTGTCCTGTGGCATGTGAGAGCGTGGAGTTTTCAGCACAGTTATCCTACGCTCGTTATCCTGCTAATACTTATGCAGACAAGCTGCTGTCTAAACAGAGGAATATGACGGGCACAATTCAGGAAAACAGGCAATACCTCAGGTATGGTAAAATGTTATTTTCTGGATAAATCGTCTGTTCTTCATTTCCATCACTCGATGCCAGATAAAAGGAAACTTTTTTAGTGCGGGTTGAAACCTACCAGCTGTTAATTTAGGTTACAGGTAGCATAAAAACACTTCTGTAAATATACAACAAGAAGTGTGATGCCTTATTAAACCAATGGATATTACTATGAGAAGCGACAAAGCAGCTGATACACTTCAGCCTACCAGGTCGTGTGGTTTGTTCTGTGCGTCTTATATGAAGCTTGTACTGAGTTACTTTTTTTTCACGTTTCAGGGACAACTTGCTTGAATTGCGGATTTACTACGAGAGTCTGACTTTCTCTGACGTCAGGCAGGTTCCAAGCTATGATCTCTATAGCTTATTAGGTAAGCAACATATTTTATTATCGTTCGCTCGGACACTAATTATTGCACACCATGATTGCTTGAAAATAAAAAAGTAAAATCTTTTACAGCGCTCATGTCACTATATTTTTCGTTAACTTCCACATTCCTACATGTATTTGTTTCTACCTGTTCCAATTGTCATGTGAGATCAACTTGATGCATGACTGACAGACGTGTGTTCAAAATTCCTTCGCACTTTCCGGTGAACAACGTTTAACCCCAACTTTACCGCCTAAAATAACTATTTTATCGACTTAGCAGTCAATTCGGCATCTTTCAGGTGACGTGGGTGGTCAGATTGGACTCTTCCTTGGCGCCAGTCTTCTGACACTCGTGGAGTACCTGGACCTGTGTGCTATGGTGCTTTTTACCAAGTACAAATACCGCAATAAATAATTGTTAAGTGTACTGGGCTGGGTTGTTCGAAAGGCGGTTATCACTAACCCAGGATTAAAGTTAACGGAAGTTTTTATTTTCCTGATATCAAAATGTTTTCAGTTTTGTGTAGTTAGAGATTATTCAAACTCAAAACAGAAGGCCAAACAATGTAAGCAGAAAACCTCAACAAAAAGGGGCAAAACTCGAATCCAAATTTTCGCTAATCCTGGGTTAGATTAATCGAAACTTGAGCTTATTAAAAGATTAATTAATACGGGTCAATAATATCATGACATAATTTGTTATGCGATATTATAATGTAGATAGGACCCCGCGCGCTCTGATTGGTCAAAAGTCTTTGTTTTATCAAAGTATAAAGCACAGAAAAAGCGTGTTTTATTGTTTTTCGCGTGTAAAATCTATATCATAAAGCAAATTAAGAAGCCTGAGCCGTGTATTACACTGTGATAAAACACTCTGGACATTTCAGAACATTCGAGAAATGTAGAAACACTCGCCTGCCGCTCGTGTTTTCTACCTTTCCCTTTCCTTTCCTTGTGTTCTCAAATGCTCATCATGTTTTATCACAGAGTAATACACGGCTTAGGCTTCTTTATTTATTAAATAATATTAACATTAAGCGATAATACCGTTATTTTTTAATTCCATTCTCACATGGGGAATAAAAATCATCAGACGGAAAAATAAAAACAGAAAAGAAATCTTTTATCAATCTGACTTTATCCAATTGACATTTTAGCAACCAGTGCTGGCAATGAACCTCAACATTTATTTTAATTTAAGCAGAAAATTCTTAGGACGAATCTCGACCTAAAGTTCATGGGAAATTTTCGTTCGTTTACCTGTCAATCGTTGGTTATTTTGCAATGTCAGGCGAAAGTTACTCAATCACAAATTATCAAGAGCAAAAAAAAAACAATTTAACAAGAGCCTGTATATATTTCCGGTCTCGGTGTGGTACATCTTATCTGGTTACAGCTATCGTATTTTGTCCAGGACGTAATTATTTAGGAAGTGGAAAGTTACTAACAGAGATGTAATTATATAAAGTAAACTACGGTGTAAATAGTCTCTACGGTTTATATACTGGGAATTTTCGCAAAAATTTTGCAAATTTAAAATTCTTCTGAAGCAAACGAAGGCAAGCATTTCTTAATTGTCTTTCTTGAAAAAAATGTAGAATGTAGCCTGATGTTGTGTAACGGGGAAAATTGGGAAATTATACTGAAATACCTAAGACATCTTGTTCTAATTTGCGTTGTACGTGTCTCGCAAAGAGTAGCTTTATAGAGTCTGGAACCATGTTGCCTGCTACGTACTTAAAACAATTGCTAAACATATAATTAGGATTTGGTCTTAAAACTATAGCAAAAATAGCCTCCGCTGTTGGAATAAATTGCGCTTAACTTTATCGTAATGTCAAATTAAAATTTATTAAAAAATAAATGGATTGGAGTATTTCTTCAACCGTGTGACGTCACGGGAACTAAAATTGCCGCGCCCTGTAGAGTTAAAATCCAAAATGGCCAATGTTTGAATTCAGTTCTCTAGAATACTTGAATATACCTTCTCTATTTTCAAGTTTAATGTAATAAACTTTCATTAAGATTTCATCAATTAAACGACATGCAAGAGTCTCAAATTTTAAAATGTGGACTGTTTTATTGTAAATAAGCAAATTAAGATCTATCTGTTAAACACTTGGCAAGGTAAAAAAATCTTACAGAACAATATCAACTGGCGGAAACTCACCCAAATATTCATAATACTATTTAATATTTAAACTGAAATGTGTAGCAATCAGTAATGGAGACTTAATGATTAGGGGATGGAGTTTTGTCGAGAGGGACTGTTGTAGATATTAACAAAATTTTTGCTTATGAAACATTTAATTAACAATGACCCCTTTTCCTCATAATTGTAACTAATGGAAAAAAGAGATTTCTTTCGAGTCGAAGGAAATTAACTTACGCCGATAGATAATGTTTGTTCGTGACGTAGCTGAGATTTTATTAATAAGGACGTCTGTTTTAAAGATGATTTCCAATCTGTATTGCGCAATATCGAGAGTTTGTTTGCGTCTTTTGCTTTATCTCATGTAAAACATCACGAAATGTATACATTTCGCAAATACTTACATGAGGTAGATTTAAGTTTTAAGACAATTGCTATTATGAAGGCGAAGCGGTCGGAACTTTATGCTTCGTTCTTTCTCATATCAATTGATGAAACAACTTCGCATATGTCAAGCTGTTGCAGAAAGAATTTGAAAGGAATCAAAGATAAGGTATGTGGTTTGTACCGAATAACATAGATTCGCATTCCATCGAGCGAGACTTGCAGTGTTGAGATTGTGCAGTGCGGACTGGAAATCACTTTAAACCTTTTTCAGCTTTGAAATATAAAAGAGGTAAGAAACTTGCTTGACCTAGCGTAACTTTGACCTGGCGTGACTATGACATGGCATAACCATAATATTGCGTGACCTTTAAGCTACTTTGAAATGTCATTGGGATTGCTACACTTTCTGCAAAAGTATTAATGGAGAACTAGCTTCTCCTCAAATTCTCGGCAATACTAAGTCAAGCGTTTAAGTTATGAGAAAATAGTAGGTAATTACTACGGGAGTTGAAGAAAGTACAGTGCAAGTGTAAACCAGAAGCAACGAGCAACTGAATTCTACACGCGCGGATGTTACAAATCTCGCGATATAACGCGCGAGTGGGCTATAATGAATACCGTAACTTCATTACGAGGGCCTGGATTGATTAAAAGTGCAGTCCATTTCTAAGCTATCGGTAAATACTGCAGATTTCAGCGAAAAGTTAAGAGAATCGTTATTTCTCAGTTATTTCGCTAAAACCGACATTAATGAATTATCTTTCAACGGTGTACCTCGCATCGAATACTACCCAACAAATGAGCTTGCTGGTGTACATAAGGTATACACCGGCTTTTTGATGAAATTCTCCTTGTTCATACCGAACGAGATGCTCCGAAAAACGTTTGGAGAATTTATTTGTTGGCATCAGGGGGGTTTAAGAGTTGAGTAGGGCAGTGCTGTGGATGTGGAAAACAGGCTACTGTACAGACTCAAACTACTATAATAAAGGTGATGTTTGAAGTGCATTTCTCGTATTAGTTTCTTTCAAACGGCTACGCTAGTTAATTATTTTTGTGGTGTTTGGAATCCTTGCGAACTGAAGAAAAATCTGATGAGGGGCCGGCTTAACCCAGTGTGGAAAATTGCGTCTACCCAGTGCCCGATGCACGCAGCAAAAACCGCTACAGAGTTATGTGCGGTTTAACAAAGAGATTCCATGTTACCGTCAGTCTCTTCAGTATTAGTATAAATTTACTGTAGTCTATTGTGAATCCGTGAATTTGATTGGCTATATTACCGTTGACTATCTGCTGATAGTCAAAAGTTACGCATCAGTGCACATCACGCATCACGTTTGAACCTGATGTAACATAATAAAACAGTTCTTTTCTACGTGTTACTTGACATTTTTTTCTTTTTATGCAATGAGACTACGGTAAATTTATACTAAAACAATTAGACTACTCGCCCTAGTTTTCTACGAGCGATAGTCAACGAGGCTGGGCCTCGTTGACTATCTGCTCGTAGAAAACTCGGGCTCGTAGTCTAATTGTTAAATAGATCACAGATGACGTCAAAATGTGGTAAGAACATCAGTGACACACTCGGCTATATAAAACAAATAGATTTCATGTTGCCGTGTATTTGTTCAGAAATAGATTACATATATGACTTCAAAATGTGGTAAAGAACAAAAAAGTGGCACGAGGCGATAGCCGTGTGTGTCACTGATGTTCTTACTACATTTGACGTCTTCTGTGATCTAATGCTGAACAGACGCACGACATCGTGGAATCTATTTATAACTTGATTTATGAAAACGGTGCTAAACACTTCGACCCCTATCACCCTTATTTCACCTTGATTTCACGCAACTTTCAGGCCGCTTCCAAGCCATGTAAACGAGCAAAAAATAGAGAAAGGGCGGCGATGCATTTTTATAGAAAATGCTGGAAAAGTCAAGTCAGTTTTTGCCATCAGAGCAGCCCTGTAAGCCGAAAAGCTTGGACTTTGCCTTGAATATTGCAGGAGTTGAAAACATATGCTCTGAAAACTTGCGGTTCCGGTCAACACTGTAGGCCATCAATTCGAAGTTTATGTGCTCTGTGGCTGGAGATTCTCAAATCAGTTTGTTTGTAGTATCGGAGACTCTTATAGCTGTAATACAGGAGGCATGAACTGTAGCTAGCTATACTTTGCTCGCTGCTGTGCACTGATACGGACTGGAAAATGTGCATCGGAAAGCAAGGTTATGTGTTTCTTCTAACTGATTTTAAAAAGCGATGTTTTGATGTTTCATTCCTGGCATCAATCTGTGTCAACAATTAGTTTGAGACTGAGAATATTTTAAATAAATTAATGTCATAAACATTTTGTGCGTTGGGCCTGCTATATTCGAGACAAAGCAATGGCTCCTTACCTTGAAGTCAATTTGAAGACTAATTTTGTGTTTGGTTTAGTCTCGCACGACTACAGACGGAGACTGCTCAAGCATTTTTTCTGAGTCATTTTCTAAAAACGAAACGACTTTTTTGTCTTCATGCATCTCGTACCTGTTCAATGCCTCGATAAGACCTGTTTGGATCTTATCTTTCGCACAGTCAAGTAAAATAATATCTAAGCTCTCAGAAATTTTTCGCCATTTTAAAACACAGAGTGGAAAAACGTTTAATGATGACGGGAATCGTTCGTCTGTCCTCTAATAGATCATAAACGAGAACCAATCACACTGAGAACCAACACTGCACGATACAAACTCGACTGTGTCCACCATCTGCTACATTACTCGCAGTGGTCTGGCATAACTATCAGCCTTTTTCTACCTTCATTTTTTCTAAGCCACAACCCAAATCAACTGTTTCTGTTTAATTTTTTCCTCTGTGAAACCGAGAGTGCTAAACAACTTATGTACCACAGAATTTGTCTCGCGTCACTTTTTCATCCAATCAGAAGAGAAACAAAAACCATTCGTGCTTGGCTTGGGTTGTGTGCATTATACCCCCAGTCGTACATGAAAATGGTGCAGTAAAGTTATCAGCTGTAACTTTCTCAATTTTCAACTTCATTTTCCCAGCTGTTATTACACCTGAAATGCTGAAATTTTTGCAGGGTTACTAAAGTAAAGGTGTTCTTTCTAGTGCCGGTTTTCGTTTTTAATTTTGATTTATTTGAAATTTCGGCCGCCATTTTGGAGAAGGGTCTATTATTTATTTTCCAGTATTGATAAACTTTCTCAGATATTTGTTCTAGCTAATATGAGACTGCTGTTAGCGTTTGCATTTGAAAAAAATTCCTTTCTAGAATCTTGTGATTCCCTAAACAGTCCTGTTTAAGGATTCCTTGCGTTTTAAAATTGCTATGTTATTCTCGTTATTTTCTTTGCATTTCTTAATATTTTGCTCTGTTCCACTCTGCTTATTGTTTATAATTAACCGGCTTAATTATTGTTTTACTCAATGGCTTAATTTTTCCCTGCCAGATTGAAAGGGGATCAAGGCGCAACATTTCAAAGCCTTGGCCAAACATCGACGGTATAAGTTAATTTCCCTTGAGGCAGTGAAACAACAATTATTATTACTTTTCACAGGCTTTTAGAAAACAAACAAAGAGACCGTGATTTGACGGATCATTAAGCCCTGAATGGGGCAAAACCAAAGGTCGTTCGCATTAAGTTTGCTTTTGTTGTTATCATTAAAATTCGCATTGTTTTCACGGAAAAACGGAGGCAAAATATTCGGACAAATATTTTAATAACAAAATATTTCTCTTCCTGACACGGCTCAAAGTTATAAGCGGAATTTTGTCATCATGAATTCAGTTGAAGGTTCCATCATGGCGGACGCATTACAGAGCTTACCAGGGAAAAGTAAAGTTCGTAACACCAACCTTTCGCTCGCTTCAACTCGAAGCTTCCTCGTCAAGAAGCCACCACAAGCTCCTCTAAACCAACAACAAGGGTTTGAAGGCGTTAGTGTTAGACTTAAGAGTGGAAGTTCGATTCGAGAAAATGAATTCGTAGAGGAGTCGGAGCAAACTGGTCAAGCGGACAAGATTGCTTTGGAAAACACGTATCGTGTAGCGCCAGATCCGCTGAAAAAATTCTCAGCAGGTAAGTTCCCCTAATAAATCGTATGATACAGAACTTTCTGCTGCAAATATAAAAGCATATTGTTTGTTTTCACAAAGCTATTTGCGTCAACGCACTACTGAGTGATGTTGTGAGACCGATATTGGGTTTGCCACAGAATTATGCTTCCGTCAAGTATGTCTCTCAAAGTAATGCCACATATGGGAAAGATGACGTGGCCCGCTTTCTAGAAGCAGATTAATACAGATAAGATCAGAGTTAATATTAAGCATTCGGCGGTTTATAAAACTCCGTGTTCATGTTTGAGTGGCCCGGGGAGGGGGGGGGGGGGGGGTACTTGGGTCAAATTTTGTTGGGTATGTGCCGCTGGCCTCTCAGAACCCCTACCCCATTATAGTCTATTCTGTGACCAATTACAGACCCCATCTTAGTCGCTTTTGGGCAAATGTAATTTTCGCGATCCCCACTTAGTCACTTTCTGATAAAGCCTTTTAAGTAGGTCACCCTAAAACGAATTGACACGTTTGTTAAATTGAATGTAGAACACTTTACTTTTCACCTACAACACAAACATTCTGGTACATATGTTAACCGTAAGTATTTACAAACATACCGCCATCTTTAGTTGAAATGCGAACATTCTTCTTTAACGGGAACGTCATAATGGTTCCTTACATGAATAAAAACAAATTACGATTTATAACTTATAGATCAGAAGATTTAAACCTCCCAATAAAAATATTGGCAAGACCGTTTTATACCGGTGTAAATGTCACGTTGAAAGCTAACAAGTCTCAAGCGAAAGAGATCAAACGCTTGCTAATCCAAAAGAAGATCCAAGTTGTGTTAACTTCGATGGACGATAACAACGCAGAATAGCCGGAAAATAAATGCCGTAGCACAGATGTTTTGTTGGACTTTGTTCTGGACCCAGGGGTTCTGTACTATTGTGCAAGTTGTTAATGTTTAAGTCGTGACGTCATGAACGGAATTCAATGCGAGCCGACTGTTAGATATAAAAACAACAGCACGAACCATTTTTTAACCGAGAGTCTTATTTTTAAATTCCTGCTTACCAGAAGTTTGTTATCCCAGAAATCCCGAAAATGTGCGACCCCATTCTAGTAACTCTTCTAAAAATGTAACCCCATTATAGTCAATCCAGTCGTGAAAATGAGACCCCATCCAGCGGCACATCCCCATTAGCCCCTTATAAGGGAGTACCCCCCCCCCCGGGATGAGTGGTCTCCAAGAGAGGAACATTTATTTCCTCTTTACATCTTCAATACAATTTTTAGCAGGGACGTAATTAGAATACAGATCATAATTAGCGGGGGTTGTCTCTTTTCCCGATACATTCACAATTTCCCTCTTATGATTGGACGATAAAAGATTTTCACGGCAATTACCGTATACCTTCAGGTGTCTCGCGTCCCGTCACGTCCTGTTTAACTGTAGACACCTATATATGAAAATCATAGAGCTGTCTCGATCAAACTATACCAATACCAAGAAGTCTGAAATAAAATGACTTCTCGAATGCTTCTGCGACTTCTAAATGCAAGCGTCCGAATCACCTTTTGAAAGCTACAAGTCGAAGGAAATTTCGTTTTTGGCTTATTTAAAAATTGTTCCTAAGTTTCCCGACCCAAAGCGTTTGCGATTTGCCATATTTAATTTCAGTGAAAAGTTTCAGAACCGTAGGGAGGGACCGTAGAAAAATTGCTCTCAGAGAAAAATTGTTTAGATACATAATATTCCGAGAACAAATTTGAGGGCAAATGAACCGCAAATTCTCTTTAACTTGTGGGTTTCAAAAGCGATCCAAAAAATGTTTCGGACGACATTTAATGGTCGCGAAAAATCCGACAATTCATTTGATTTCAAAATTCTTGGTATGGTGTGATAGCCAGCTCTATATATAAGCTTTCATTTGATGTTGGGGCTTAGTTGTGCACAGTTTAAACCGGATGCGTCATGCATCTCTGGATTCGAGACCCCTTTAAAGGCGCTCTGAAGAAATACGGTAATCTTGAACCAAGTTTCTTTTTTAACTGATCCTTCATAGCTGCTGTCAAAAGAATCGCCGAGGAAACCTTGGCCAGCAAACTCGCCGATGTAATCTACGAGCCGAAGATGTGCCGAGATCTAACTCTGCAAATCTCGGACGAGGTCAAGTCCAAGGTAAAACTGCTCGGCTTCGATCGATACAAGATCGTGTGCATCATATATATTGGTCCAAAGATGGGGCAGGCGATTCGGATCGGAAGCATGTGCTGCTGGGATGAGAAAGCCGATAACTTTGCAGAATGTAGTTTTATAAACAGCTCACTGTTTGCCGTCGCTTTGGTATTCGGAGTATATCAAGAATAAATACATTTACGATACATAAAATTACATTAAAAAGCATTTGATAACGGATGAGGAGTTTGTCTATCTTGTTCCAAGATTGCATTGCATTTTGTCCGTTAAAATAGCCGAAAAAAAGGGAAGGGGATTGATTAAAATATGGGGCGACAAATGGCGATACTCACCGTTACGTCACCTGTTATCGTTAATGTGCTAACCAGATGTTTATTGGCTGTCAAAACAAAGAATTCTATTGTTTTGTGGTTGGCAAATTTTAAATATCAAAAGACGTTTGTAATCACTTAGTATCGCTATAGCCCAATTTCCATGTATTAAAATTCAGCCTAAAAAAATAGATCTCAGTAAGAGGCACTGGGGGATAAATACAGATTTTCTAGGTTTATTCCTCAGAGCCTCGTGCTGAGATCTATTTGTAATATATCGAAATTGTTCTATTTGAATCACCACGCGCAGAAGACTAAGGCCCAGTCCACAACACTCCGAAGAACTTTATTTCAGTCTTCGGTTTGGCCTACCGTCCACACTAATCCGTCACGAGAACGGAACTTTTGGAAAAAATACTCTTCAAACCGGAGGAATTTGAAAACGGCCAGCTTTACGTTTTATTGTGGACAGAGAAACATAGATTACCGAAAACAATGAGGGTACGATATAATCATGTTATTTCTCTGCCGTGACGGGACTTAAAAGGACCTGGCAGGAGTTATAATAAAATACGCTACGGCTTTAATGTATGTTTAATTTCTTTCTCGCTTTCTGGTCTAAACTGAAAGGTGGGGGAATGAAAACCAAAGAAATCAAACATTGAAATTCAGAGCTAATTGCCACATTTTTGGAAGGTGTATGACGGAAACCGGTGAGTGGCTCAGTACTCTGTGTATGCTTCACCATTTGTATTGGTCAGGTAAGTTGTTTAGCCAGTCTTCTTCTTCTGGTGTGTTTTCTCTTCCCAGAACTTTGTTCCGCTGTGGATAACGACCAAACTTGTCCATGACTTCCTACAAATGCAACAACAAAAACGACGACCGAATAAGTTCGAGCCCTTCTTTTACAAGTTGCCTTTCATTTTTGAAATCACTTTCGCTCCTTTGAGAAATGGCCGGTGCCATGAAGTTTATGTGTGCATCGTATCAGGGCTTAAGCAAACCACGACGATGATGGCAAGGAACGAAAGTCATCAAACAAAAGGTTTAGTGAGCTAAACAATAGCTGTGCACGTGCGTTATAAATCTGTGTTCATCAGTTTCTTTGTTGTCCTCTGCAAAACAAGAACGTGAAATTATCAAGTTCTGCGAACGACGCTGGCTGATTTTTCCTCGCATTTTTTATGTTTGCATATTTAGGCTGAGCACGTTCATGGGCGTAGCCAGGATTTTTCAAAGGGGGGGTCACACTGACTCATACAGAGGGTACTCATCAGATTGTCACCTGAATATTGTAGGTTGTTTGCTTACAAAAAGGCCTACAAAGGGGAGGGGGGTCACGGGCACCCCAGGACCCCCCCCCTGGCTACGCCCTTGACGTTTTTAGAGCCATTGACATACTGAACAGATCTAGAAAATTGCGAAATTTTGCTGGTAAAATGTAAATTTATTTTTTTGAATAGGCGCCGTCCTCGTCCTCTCTAATGACAGACTTACACACACCTTATGAAGCCCAGCACACCAATGTAATTTTTTCACACTGGATTCTTCTTCAGTACCTTTGGTGTCTTTCTCTAACTGAGCAAAAAGCTGAATGTTAAGCTCCTGCAAAGAACGAATATAGTGAAAAACAAATTAACATCTTGAAGGACACGTCGAGGAATTGGCCCTTAAACTAAAAAAATGAAAACAAAAAAAAAGAAAAATCGTAACTTGTGTCCATATAGTCACGAACCCCTGGGAGAGTTCAAAGGTACGTAACTCTGAACATACTCCCCCAAGATTCGAGTTTCGACATATTTTGTTTCTTGTGACTTGTATTAGTAATGCACAGATTAACCAAGCCTAAAAGCGGAGCTCCTGATTACAATACATCAACCTGGCTTGAGCCTGCGATCTAATAAAAAACCCAGTATCTATTTAGCTTATTTTAACCTGAGCCTGCGATATAGTCACGTGATACTGGTAGGCTCTTACCGATAGTGCTAGCACTTTTTTGGCATTATTTGGCTTCGCGAGCATTTTATTTTACATTTTATCCCAAAAAGCACTGCGAGCATTACTTAAGATTTTCGACTGATTAGTTGTATAATTTTGTGCTAAAAAGCACAATCTAACTTTATTTATGTCGTCCAAAGCCGCATTTTGCCCTCATTTTAGTCAAAGGAGCTGAGGAGGCCTGGGGAATAGGCTTGATAGGTCAGCGGTTGCCTTCTAGGAACCAGTCCATCACACTCGTTCCAAGATGGCGTCGTCCACGTTGTCATCGAGGAACAATTGAAATCAGCCAGCCAAGGCAGAGATAGCTCGAGAGCGTA
Source organism: Platygyra sinensis (assembly GCA_019787425.1). Lineage (NCBI taxonomy): Eukaryota > Metazoa > Cnidaria > Anthozoa > Scleractinia > Merulinidae > Platygyra > Platygyra sinensis. Next base: position 41,569 of record JAHPZR010021333.1, on the reverse strand, counting down.
CTCTGCCATCAATCAGTGGAAAAAATAAGACTAGGGGAAACTGTGATGCAAAAAACATAAGCATACATGATCGGATTCAGCCAAAATCTGAAAAATGTAATATTCTATGTTTAAAAAAAATCGGAAAAAGCGGGCATTTTTATGTAACCCACGAGCATTAGCATTATTCCGTGGGATGCCTGTGGCAGGCCACGGTAAGTTTTCGGTGAATTTCTTTTTCATCGTCGACGCAAAACGGCAAATTTGATTGACAGCTGAAACTATCTTTATTTCCAAACAATCTGCGATCAGTCTCGCAAGGACTGTAATTTCGAAGCATAATCTCTGCGATTCGGGCAAGGAACATTTCGCGATTCTGCGATCCTGGCAAGGAGAGGAAATAAACATGAACAGAAGGTAAGACATTTTAGAAGGCATTTCGACATTGTGTATTGAATTGAACATCATCCGTTCCGTAATTACGCACCGGCATCGAAGTCATTGTTCACTGAGCCTGCCAAACGAACCAACGAGTTCAGGCACCAAACCTGAGTGGCGGTTCATCCGGCTAACGTCCCTAACTGCGTAGTCTAAACATTAACAAGATGTTTTTAAGGAACTTTGAAACACGATATTCATTGCATCAGTGTACATGTATTCACGGACAAATCAAGAAGTCCATCACGGAAAATATCGACACTAACCAATTCAAAAATTGGAAGATATTTCAGCCTCGCGAGTTTTACTCTAGCTATCGAAATTTTCCCAGTTAAATCCGTGAGTCTACAATCATGCTACGTGATGTGTAAAGTTTTGTGTATCTTGCCGAAGGATTCTTGCTGACATTGAGCTTACCTGTTTACCAGAACGCACATGTAAATAGTGTTTCCGAAAAGGTTTATTCCATTCGATGTTATTTATTTCCAGTGTTCCACTGTTAACATTTAAAAATAAAAAGGGACATATGTGTTCAGGAGACTTCCTCATACTTCTGATGGATAGAAACTTTACCTTTCGCTATGTTGAATAAACAAGAACGGGAATAAACAAGAACACATTATCTAAACCAGTTGCGTTACGGTGCGTTACGTTTGTCTCTCACACAAGTGATGAGTCTACTTCAGTTCTTTTCTCGTACAAAAGAGCTTCTAATTATATAACAGACAATAGGCATTTTAGCCTGTTAATGTTTTGGCAGATTCGTTACGTTCATTGACGGCAACACAGCCCTTCACAATATTTTAGTCTTCAAATTAGTAAAACGTTGCGTTACCATTCATGTCTAAAGATTTTCTGCAGTTCTCGCGATCTTAACATAACAGATCTAGCCTCAAAACAAATTCCATTTTTCACGTTGCAGTATTACTTCTGCCAGTGATTTTCCGCCGGCCTACGCCATTTACTACTTCAAGCACAGTGACAATTTCTTCAACACTTTCTTCAGTGATTTTTATGGCCGATCTAACTGATTAATATTAATCCGGCGTGGCAATTAACTTAACTTCACAATTCATTCCAATGCTGCGCTCCCTAGCCCAAGCATCCCACGGAATCGCCTTTTGGCGTCTTGTTTTAGCATTTTTTTGGCAAAAAACAAGCACTGTTTTAAGCATTTAATGCTTTTTTTACGAGCACTATTGGTGAGAGCCTAGATACTGGTCAGCGAAAAATCTTGTTTTGACAGGTGTCAATTGAGCAAAACATGGATGTCCAACAATAACACAGTGTACACTGTAAACCAAGGCTGAATGACTTAGTCGATCTATTAGCTGGAGTTTGGCCTCCATGTTGCACGACGTCGTTTTCGTCGTATTGCGAATGCGACCGCGATCTATGCTCTCCAGCTCCGCTATAAAACTCTATAACTACCTTAGAGAAACAGGTCAAACGGTCTCTACTTTTACTTTTATGACGACAAAACGTGACTTTTACTTTACGGCTTTTGAAAGAAATGTATCGTGTTTGACCTACTTGTTTCTTCCTGTTCTCACTGTGTTCGATTGGAAGATAAATGAAAATTCTTGCAGCAGGGCTGAACTTCAGGTGGTCGTGGGTCTCGCGCTGTATGAACTTTCAATAGAGAGAAGTAGAACAAATTAAGAAACAATGACAAAGTGCGTGTCATTGGTTAGTGTTTGGCTGAATAAAAATGACTAAATCAAGTACCTTGTTACCTTTTGGGCAAGCTCTTCACAGTAAAGATCCCTTGAAAAAGCAACAGGGCTACCCTAGAATAACCAACACAACATTAATTTAACTGGTGGAACACTTCTATCATTTAACTGAAGATGACACTACTGTCTACATTTAGCATAACCTTTAAATAAAGGACTTGTTTTTTGTTTGAACTTTCTCTTCCTCGTTAAGTCGCGTCCCACTTCACATTTTTCTACCTATGTATGTTCGTTCATTCGAGCCTTTGTTCGTGCTCTCGTGAGTTCAGACGTTCGTTTATGCGTTCCTTCGTAGGTGCGTACGTTCTTTGTTCGTTCGCGCGCGCGTTAGTTTGTTTGTAGCTTAATCCTGCGTGCGTACATCTGCTCGTTCGTGCGTATAATCGTTCGTTTGTGTATTCGCTTTTTGATTGGCAGTTCGTTCGACACCTCGTCAATTCGTTAACTCGCTCGAAAACGAACGCCTTCATTCTCGCTCGTCCGTTCAGTATATCTTAAGGTCTTGTGGTTCGTATACAAGTTGGTCAGTCAACCGATATTTGTCACAAACCTTGTACAAACTGCGAAGGAACTGATCCTGTAAAATAATCAATGCTAGAGTTGCTTTTGGATCATTTTCCCAGTGCTTAAGTTCGTCGTTTCTTGCTTTCTCAACCTGTAAAGAAACCGAAAGGGTGAATTCAGGTTTTCCACAACCTCATAGGTAACAGTTTTTTGCACACCAAGTCACACCCATTGCTGCTTGTCCCTCAACTTAACTAAAGGATATTCCAGGTTGGCAAAAATGCACGATTGAGTTAGTCTTTTTGTTTCTGTGAAACACGTTATTGCCCGTAAAACCATTGAAAAAAGCAAAATAAGCTAATAATGACATTTGAAATCGACCACCCCTTCACACAAAAGTCAAATTGCCCACCACTAGCGTGTAATCTTCAGGCTCTCTCCCTGTTACGCAACGCTACTTTCCCGCACGAGAGAGGGTCCCTCCCACTGGGGGCTCCCACAGGGGGCTCCCACTGTGTTGGAGAAAACCGGCTAAGAAAAATGAAAAATATCAGTCGATGCCAAGAACCAGTTTTACCAGGCGGTGTGAATCACAATGTCGCTGACAAGAATAACACCAGGCCGCTGAGGACGAGATTCCATGCACGCTATAAGAAGCCAACTAATCCGCATGAAGCACAATTCAATTGAAATTTTATACGCGTTATTTTTTCTGGTCCAGTTCTGGCCTTCTCTCTGTCATGGAACGCGACGACGTGAGCATAGCGTTGCGTGACAGAGAGAGGACCACAACTATGGAGTCACTGACCAGCGTTTCAAACTTGTCTCGTATTTCTTGCGCGGCTTCCTCTCCACCTCTGAACCAACGTGGTCTCTTTGAACGATCACCACCTCCAAACCAGTAGTTTAACACATCATTTGCTTCTTTGTATGACATTGTGAACTAAAAGAAACATACGAAAAGCGACACAAGCACCGGGTGAACAGGTGCGACCACTAACAGTCAAACAAAACACGGGTTTTTGCAGTTCTCGTCAGATAACAACCCTGATCCCTAAACGACCTCTCGTTATTTCCATTTTCGCGTTAAACAAAACCGATCATGACAATTCTATCAGCGAGGGATTAACTTTCTCATTGGTCTAATTTAATATTATTGGCAGTAAAATCATGAATTATTGCATAACCTTCGTCTCCTTTTTTGAACAACAATAGAAAAAGCACACTGAGTCATACTAATTGGCGTTGACGAGTAATAACAAAAAATTGCATGCAGCTGGAATTTATCGCTGCATATATATTTCATAGCCGTGTTCTTATTTTTAAAAATGTCTTAAATTTGATTCCCCCTTTAGGATACAGCTCCGCTGTGCACAGCCGTGGGAAAGGGCACATCCATCTTAGCAGAATGCCACTTTTTTTCGTTGCCGGAAATAGCAATCAATTCATTAATACTTTTATATTTGGAACATTTTTAAACATAAATTTTTTTCATTTGTTCTTCTGCTCCTACCCTTTCAGAGTAAACATGAAATCTAACACCAATTTGAGGAAAGTGTTAAATCGTCACACATTCGAAACTGGGGATGAAATAGTAAAAATTACCTTTTGATAGCTTTTGAAAGTGACTCATCGAGACACTGGCAAGAAACCCAAACGCCTGGGAGCTAGACAAAGGACATGCGCAGAGTTTAAATTAGGGACCGAGTCTGATGCTTATCACGGCAAATATCTCAATTCGTACACACAACGGATTACTTGCTCGAAACCTGAGCAAATTCTCCGAAAAATGAGACAAACTCTTCAATGAAGGCCTTGCAATTAACAATATCTGGGACATGATCCAGTTTTAGTACTGAAAACGAGACCCCCCGGGAAACGAGAAAATAAAATGGAACAAAGCAGACGTATAAAGGTCTCAAGCTGTTAGCCGCCTCCAAAATATTTATTCTGGATTTTCAAAGCAGCCAATTTAGCAGCTTGAAAAACTTTCCTATTACCTTACCGGATTTTAGAAGTCCTCGTAGCTCCAAGAAAACCTTTTTGTGCTTGAGATAAGCAAGTAACAACGAGGCAACTGGAACGGCTTTATTTATCCACTACATTGGGTTCGTTTGTGCCCGACAAGGCTTCCTGAGTGTTACGCAAACATTGTCACATCCCGGGTGTCACTCACGCAAGCCTGATAGCGCCTCGACGACACATGAAGTAAAGGAGGGAGAGAGCCTGGGATCGAGTTTGGAGTGGAAGAATAAATTTTTTTAGTATATACCACACAAGTGAATAGTACTTTTCGCGCGCGCTGATTGGCTAGCTCGGAGGTGATTAGCCATGTACTATTCACCTCCGAGCAGCCGAAGAAAAACAAAACGGCTTTTATCGGTACGTTATCAGAAATAAAGTTACTCTTTTGGCCGCTAGTTATTCAGCTTGTGTGGTATATACTAAAACAATTATTCACCTCAGTGTCGGTGAAAGTGGTGGATATTTACCTCCACTTCGGTGAATAATTGTTATTTATTCTGGATAAATTCTTAGAAGAGTCGGGACAAATGAACCCAAATGTTCAATTCGTCCGCTGGTAGAAATACAGTTTGCTTGTTTCTGTAAAACGTTTTGTGTCAACTCGCTACAGAACGTGGTAAGAGAGCGAATTACGTTTTGCTACGGAATTATAATCTGCTTCCGTAGATTTGCTCGTTAAATTGCTTTTCAAAGTAATGCCACAAATAGGAAAGAACACAGGACTTCACTTGGGGCCTGTTTACAATGAGGGAGGGTTACCCTAGCAAGCGGGTTAACCCTACTGGGCTAGAGGGCAAAAGATTGCCCGGGTTTACAACCAAAATTTCACCTCCTACCTTTCAACCAGGGACATACAACTTAATGTGCGAGTCAGTAGTCTAGGCGTGTCTCGTTTGTGCTCATGAAATGCTGGAAAGTTGCTCACTGGAATGCCAAAAAGTTAAGAAATTGTCACAGATCTAAAAAGTTACTGCGTAAATTTCAAAAGTTGCTAGCTAAATTTTTACACTATAAAGGATAATTTAATAGATTTAATTTTGGTTCTTCACAACAGTTGCTAACAACCTAGCCTTAAAGAGTTACCGGCAAACATGGACGAATTTTAAAGACACTAACGGAACAAAACACAAGGGTTATTTGACTCTTGCCGAACCGCGTCAGCTGGTAGGTTATGTGTTTAAATTTCAAAAAGTTGATTAACATTTAAGACATTCGCAGGAATTGAAGTTTTCTATGAAATTGCATAGCATCATAGCATAGCATAGCATAGCATAGCATAGCATAGCATAGCATAGCATAGCATAGCATAGGTGCATTGAGGTTATCCCTATGTGAAGCACCAACCCGTTAATCGTTAACGTTTCGCGCTTGATAAATTTTTCTCAAAAGTTGCTCAGAAAGGCAAAACTTGCTCGAGGTTGCTGGAACTGCGGGTACAATCGGGACAGGTCTTGCAGGAGGGGGGGGGGGGGGAAAGGGGGGTAATCTCCCTTCTCCCTACTTTCTGAGCCAATTTCTCCCTCCTCCCTAAACGGTTACATTTCTTTTTCTCCCTCCTCCCTACTTTTTCCGCCTATTTCTCCCTCCTCCCAACTTTTTTTGGGCCATTTCTCTCTCCTCCCTATTCTGTTCCTCCCCCCTCTAGCAGTTACACTGAAAGGGTCTGGAAACAAGCAGAAAGCTTCATAGTTACTCGGGTAGTCTGGTTAACCCTACCTGGAGTGCTTACCAGGGAAAACGTCAACCTGCCCGCAAGGGTAACCCCAGCACGCAAGATAGGGTAACTCGCCTACCTGGGTAACAATGACTCCCTTGTAACTGACAAGGAAGAAAAAAAGAGGAAATGTGTGAGTACTTGGGTGGCCGCTTGATAGGATAACCCTCATTCCTTGTAACCAGGCCCTCAGCCTTATCATGGAGAGGTCACGCTTTCTCGAAGCACATAACAAAGATGACATAGAGTTTTTACTGAGCGCTTTTCTGTTTATATAACTCCATGTGAGGCTGTAAGTGATTCCAGAGAGATCAAAGTTATAACTATTTCAGTATCACCACGAAAACGCGAAGTTGAATCCTCTTTGACCAGCTTTTGGCGCAGTGTATCGATCGCAACCATAACCTACTGACCGACTATCAGATAAATGATCGATCTGATATAGAGAGCAGTGAGAGCTGACCAATCTTTGAAAATGTCTTCGTGAGGTTTCTGTATTGACAAGACAAAATTGGGTTTCAGCGACAGATCGGTCGGCGGGTTATCTTGAAACAGACTGTTCGTGACCTTTGATATGGATAATTGTAGAGGTCAATCTTATGGTGGTGCTGGGAACATGGTTGGTAGGTGCGCTGGTGCATTAACATTATGCAACATCAGTTTCCCAAATTTATTTTATCATTGAACAAATTTATTTTGGTGGAAGCTAGTCACACAAATTTCTGGATCTACCCCTGAATCTGCTACATGCCTTAACTGGAATATAAACAACGTACATGCAATAACATGAATGAAAGGTTTTATTTCATTTTTTAGATGAGAACTTTTCTCAGCCAGGAATATGTAACTTCATAGATGAATTCAGTGAGTAAACTAAACAAGGTCCAAACGAATACATTTTGTATGAATTTACTAATTAAAGCCTGATCAAACTTTGAAGTTCCAGAATTTAATTCCCCTACATGAAGATTTCGTCCTCAAACGCGATTCTGTTCTCACTCCGTCACGCAATTTTTCTTCTGGAAAGATTGCGTGACGAGTAAGATGAAGTTTATTGACAACCTCTTACATGTAAGTGTTCTTTATGGTGATTCCCTAGTAAAAGAACCTGCCATAGATTTCCGATGAAACTTGGTATGCTGTCGTCACAGCACACTGAAGGAGATGCTAAAAACGTAATAAAAAGAGGGGGTCACCGTGCTTGTTTTCATGCCACAATACTGACAAATATGGTTATTTAGGTGACTTTTGGTTATCTCAGTGCGCAACAAATACGCTCGATTATTTTTCAATGCAGCGCGTTATATCACACAGAGGTTGACTTTCTTGGATTGTTTATTCATCTACGTCCCGGAAAAAATGTCTTCAAATACCCTGCATTTTTTTTCCTCTAAAGGAAACATAATTTGGACATGCGCTTTTCGGCCCGTTATGTCTCCCCCTGTAGAATTTATTTCATTTGCCAAAAAAGTAACCATAGATTTCTGCTATTTTTTTCTCAGTTATTGAGGATACTGTTCTTATTGAAATTATGAAATAGGTCACCGTGCTCGTTTCAGAGAAAGAAGCATTTATTTCTCTGTCGAGCATAGCCTGAGGGAAATCTCTTATGTATCTGCAGGCACTCGACCACGCGCTCATTTGCGCGCGCTAATGGCTGTTTTTATGCTAGGGACGTTAATGTTGTCTCGGACGTTAAAGCTGTCTCGAGACGACTTTGACGTCTAGTATGAAAACGAAAAATAAGGAAGACGCCTTTAACATCTGTCTACTTTAACGTCTTCTTTTAAGAGCGTCTAAACGACGCTCTTATCAGTCGCCTTTAACGTTTGAGATGTTAAACCTGGCTAGTATAAAAACGTGACGCCCTTAACTCCCTGCCATGTTACCATCTAGTAGATTTGTTCGTATGTTGACGCGCTAAAGGTTGCTTGTTTCCAGTGTCGTCCGAGTGTAGAACCCAGTCTTTTTTATAAAAGAAGGATTTTTTCTTTGTTAGGCAGTGTACTTAAGTACGTCCCGTTTTTATACCAGACGCCTTTAACGTCTTAGACGTTAATGTTGTCTAGACAACTTAAACGTCTCTAGCATAAAAACGGCCAATGACGCAAAAATCGTGCGCAGTAGGAACGCGCAATGCAATACTGAGGAATCACCTTAACACAATGAAAAAATCCACTATAAAAGTTCTGCAAATAAATTACTATACATCAATCCTACAGTCAAAACTAAAATCGGGAGGGGAATGTAAACCAAGGAAATCAAATATTGAAATTTCCAGCTAATTGGTATATTTTGTAAAGAGTATGACCAAGCTCGGTATACAGTTCAGTAGTACTCTGTGTATGCTTCACCATTTGAACTTGTCAGGTAAGTTGTTTAGCCATTCTTCTTCTTCTGGTGTGTTTTCTCTTCCCAGAACTTTGTTCCGCTGTGGAAAGCGACCAAACCTGTCAACGACTTCCTGAAAATTTAATATAAAACATACTCCATTTTAAACTTGTCATTCCATTCATCTCCAATGGTAAACCACTCCAGATTGAATGCTAATGAGATTCAATTTCCTTATGATAAGCATCACAGAGTGTCCTCATTGGTAAAAACGGTCACCAAAACACTCACAGTTCTGTCAAATATGAAGTAATATGAAAATGTAAAAAACCCTGCCAAATA
>JAHPZR010021333.1:0-27500 GCA_019787425.1 Platygyra sinensis | reverse complement strand
CGAGGGGACTTCAGCTCCCCCAGTCTCAGAAATTTCTTAATCTCTTGGGCAAAACGTTGATGAGTCGGCCAAAAGTACTTGAGGGAAAACATTCCAAACGATAGTCAAGGCCAGGCTTGTAGGCTACTTTCACTGACGTTGTCTTGTCAAAACGGAGTTGAGGTCAAATGATATAAGGATCGACAACTGCAGGTATTCTGTTTTGGAAAAGCCATATGTCAATTAAATGTGTGTCGTGGAAATCCACGAGATGGATGTTATTTTCATCAAGAAAACAATGACAAATTGAAAGCAAAGGACGACCAAGACGGGCTCCTGCCAAGACGTTTGTTTTTGTGGGGGCTCTGAATAGGGCCGTTTTGAATGGCTACGCAAAGTGCCGGTTTAAAATTTCCCTGAACTTCTCCTACAAGGAACAATTAACCGGTTCTTTTATAAGCCTCTGATTTTACCAGGCTGTTGATTGAAGTCATAGCGGGCTAGGAGTATGCGATGCTTCAAAGTAACTACAGTAGCTTGCAGTGGAATCCCGATTTCCCGAACCCTCATTTTTTTTGGAACCTCCCGATAACTTGAACCAAAAGTCGTTTCCCCTCCTCAGTCAAACGCTGTAATTTTACCCCCGATTTCTCGAACTATCCGATTTTTAAAAGCAATTTTCGTTTCCCTTGGAGGTTCCAAAAATCTGAATTCCGCTGTGTTTTCGGAATGATAATAGTTTCATTAGACCTGAGAATTGGGAACGTTTTTGTTTTTACTGCGATTTGAGTGCGTGTGTACAACTCACGCTTTAGGGCATTGCGTAATTTTTCCGGGCAGGAAAGTCACCCCCCCCCCCCCCCCCCCCCAAGTCCGAAGGTGCCCGTACGCCTATGTTTCCAGTCAAAAGAGCGAAGCGCGTACGAAAATGAAAGGCGACTGGGGAGGGAAAGGCTCGAACTTTTTCGTCCCAGGCCTCGCTCAAATTTTGTTGTTTCGACCGAGATCTTTCGTGTTCAATCCGGGGCCTGAAGCAAGTCATTCAGGAACATTTTGAGTGTTTCACTTATTTCCAGAATTGAACGCAAGTGTTTTTTAATTAGTAGTTCATATTTGGCAGGGTTTTTTGACATTTTCATATTACTTCATATTTGACAGAACTGTGAGTGTTTTGGTGACCGTTTTTACCAATGAGGACACTCTGTGAATGCTTATCATAAGGAAATTGAATCTCATTAGCATTCAATCTGGAGTGGTTTACCATTGGAGATGAATGGAATGACAAGTTTAAAATGGAGTATGTTTTATATTAAATTTTCAGGAAGTCGTTGACAGGTTTGGTCGCTTTCCACAGCGGAACAAAGTTCTGGGAAGAGAAAACACACCAGAAGAAGAAGAATGGCTAAACAACTTACCTGACAAGTTCAAATGGTGAAGCATACACAGAGTACTACTGAACTGTATACCGAGCTTGGTCATACTCTTTACAAAATATACCAATTAGCTGGAAATTTCAATATTTGATTTCCTTGGTTTACATTCCCCTCCCGATTTTAGTTTTGACTGTAGGATTGATGTATAGTAATTTATTTGCAGAACTTTTATAGTGGATTTTTTCATTGTGTTAAGGTGATTCCTCAGTATTGCATTGCGCGTTCCTACTGCGCACGATTTTTGCGTCATTGGCCGTTTTTATGCTAGAGACGTTTAAGTTGTCTAGACAACATTAACGTCTAAGACGTTAAAGGCGTCTGGTATAAAAACGGGACGTACTTAAGTACACTGCCTAACAAAGAAAAAATCCTTCTTTTATAAAAAAAGACTGGGTTCTACACTCGGACGACACTGGAAACAAGCAACCTTTAGCGCGTCAACATACGAACAAATCTACTAGATGGTAACATGGCAGGGAGTTAAGGGCGTCACGTTTTTATACTAGCCAGGTTTAACATCTCAAACGTTAAAGGCGACTGATAAGAGCGTCGTTTAGACGCTCTTAAAAGAAGACGTTAAAGTAGACAGATGTTAAAGGCGTCTTCCTTATTTTTCGTTTTCATACTAGACGTCAAAGTCGTCTCGAGACAGCTTTAACGTCCGAGACAACATTAACGTCCCTAGCATAAAAACAGCCATTAGCGCGCGCAAATGAGCGCGTGGTCGAGTGCCTGCAGATACATAAGAGATTTCCCTCAGGCTATGCTCGACAGAGAAATAAATGCTTCTTTCTCTGAAACGAGCACGGTGACCTATTTCATAATTTCAATAAGAACAGTATCCTCAATAACTGAGAAAAAAATAGCAGAAATCTATGGTTACTTTTTTGGCAAATGAAATAAATTCTACAGGGGGAGACATAACGGGCCGAAAAGCGCATGTCCAAATTATGTTTCCTTTAGAGGAAAAAAAATGCAGGGTATTTGAAGACATTTTTTCCGGGACGTAGATGAATAAACAATCCAAGAAAGTCAACCTCTGTGTGATATAACGCGCTGCATTGAAAAATAATCGAGCGTATTTGTTGCGCACTGAGATAACCAAAAGTCACCTAAATAACCATATTTGTCAGTATTGTGGCATGAAAACAAGCACGGTGACCCCCTCTTTTTATTACGTTTTTAGCATCTCCTTCAGTGTGCTGTGACGACAGCATACCAAGTTTCATCGGAAATCTATGGCAGGTTCTTTTACTAGGGAATCACCATAAAGAACACTTACATGTAAGAGGTTGTCAATAAACTTCATCTTACTCGTCACGCAATCTTTCCAGAAGAAAAATTGCGTGACGGAGTGAGAACAGAATCGCGTTTGAGGACGAAATCTTCATGTAGGGGAATTAAATTCTGGAACTTCAAAGTTTGATCAGGCTTTAATTAGTAAATTCATACAAAATGTATTCGTTTGGACCTTGTTTAGTTTACTCACTGAATTCATCTATGAAGTTACATATTCCTGGCTGAGAAAAGTTCTCATCTAAAAAATGAAATAAAACCTTTCATTCATGTTATTGCATGTACGTTGTTTATATTCCAGTTAAGGCATGTAGCAGATTCAGGGGTAGATCCAGAAATTTGTGTGACTAGCTTCCACCAAAATAAATTTGTTCAATGATAAAATAAATTTGGGAAACTGATGTTGCATAATGTTAATGCACCAGCGCACCTACCAACCATGTTCCCAGCACCACCATAAGATTGACCTCTACAATTATCCATATCAAAGGTCACGAACAGTCTGTTTCAAGATAACCCGCCGACCGATCTGTCGCTGAAACCCAATTTTGTCTTGTCAATACAGAAACCTCACGAAGACATTTTCAAAGATTGGTCAGCTCTCACTGCTCTCTATATCAGATCGATCATTTATCTGATAGTCGGTCAGTAGGTTATGGTTGCGATCGATACACTGCGCCAAAAGCTGGTCAAAGAGGATTCAACTTCGCGTTTTCGTGGTGATACTGAAATAGTTATAACTTTGATCTCTCTGGAATCACTTACAGCCTCACATGGAGTTATATAAACAGAAAAGCGCTCAGTAAAAACTCTATGTCATCTTTGTTATGTGCTTCGAGAAAGCGTGACCTCTCCATGATAAGGCTGAGGGCCTGGTTACAAGGAATGAGGGTTATCCTATCAAGCGGCCACCCAAGTACTCACACATTTCCTCTTTTTTTCTTCCTTGTCAGTTACAAGGGAGTCATTGTTACCCAGGTAGGCGAGTTACCCTATCTTGCGTGCTGGGGTTACCCTTGCGGGCAGGTTGACGTTTTCCCTGGTAAGCACTCCAGGTAGGGTTAACCAGACTACCCGAGTAACTATGAAGCTTTCTGCTTGTTTCCAGACCCTTTCAGTGTAACTGCTAGAGGGGGGAGGAACAGAATAGGGAGGAGAGAGAAATGGCCCAAAAAAAGTTGGGAGGAGGGAGAAATAGGCGGAAAAAGTAGGGAGGAGGGAGAAAAAGAAATGTAACCGTTTAGGGAGGAGGGAGAAATTGGCTCAGAAAGTAGGGAGAAGGGAGATTACCCCCCTTTCCCCCCCCCCCCCCTCCTGCAAGACCTGTCCCGATTGTACCCGCAGTTCCAGCAACCTCGAGCAAGTTTTGCCTTTCTGAGCAACTTTTGAGAAAAATTTATCAAGCGCGAAACGTTAACGATTAACGGGTTGGTGCTTCACATAGGGATAACCTCAATGCACCTATGCTATGCTATGCTATGCTATGCTATGCTATGCTATGCTATGCTATGCTATGCTATGATGCTATGCAATTTCATAGAAAACTTCAATTCCTGCGAATGTCTTAAATGTTAATCAACTTTTTGAAATTTAAACACATAACCTACCAGCTGACGCGGTTCGGCAAGAGTCAAATAACCCTTGTGTTTTGTTCCGTTAGTGTCTTTAAAATTCGTCCATGTTTGCCGGTAACTCTTTAAGGCTAGGTTGTTAGCAACTGTTGTGAAGAACCAAAATTAAATCTATTAAATTATCCTTTATAGTGTAAAAATTTAGCTAGCAACTTTTGAAATTTACGCAGTAACTTTTTAGATCTGTGACAATTTCTTAACTTTTTGGCATTCCAGTGAGCAACTTTCCAGCATTTCATGAGCACAAACGAGACACGCCTAGACTACTGACTCGCACATTAAGTTGTATGTCCCTGGTTGAAAGGTAGGAGGTGAAATTTTGGTTGTAAACCCGGGCAATCTTTTGCCCTCTAGCCCAGTAGGGTTAACCCGCTTGCTAGGGTAACCCTCCCTCATTGTAAACAGGCCCCAAGTGAAGTCCTGTGTTCTTTCCTATTTGTGGCATTACTTTGAAAAGCAATTTAACGAGCAAATCTACGGAAGCAGATTATAATTCCGTAGCAAAACGTAATTCGCTCTCTTACCACGTTCTGTAGCGAGTTGACACAAAACGTTTTACAGAAACAAGCAAACTGTATTTCTACCAGCGGACGAATTGAACATTTGGGTTCATTTGTCCCGACTCTTCTAAGAATTTATCCAGAATAAATAACAATTATTCACCGAAGTGGAGGTAAATATCCACCACTTTCACCGACACTGAGGTGAATAATTGTTTTAGTATATACCACACAAGCTGAATAACTAGCGGCCAAAAGAGTAACTTTATTTCTGATAACGTACCGATAAAAGCCGTTTTGTTTTTCTTCGGCTGCTCGGAGGTGAATAGTACATGGCTAATCACCTCCGAGCTAGCCAATCAGCGCGCGCGAAAAGTACTATTCACTTGTGTGGTATATACTAAAAAAATTTATTCTTCCACTCCAAACTCGATCCCAGGCTCTCTCCCTCCTTTACTTCATGTGTCGTCGAGGCGCTATCAGGCTTGCGTGAGTGACACCCGGGATGTGACAATGTTTGCGTAACACTCAGGAAGCCTTGTCGGGCACAAACGAACCCAATGTAGTGGATAAATAAAGCCGTTCCAGTTGCCTCGTTGTTACTTGCTTATCTCAAGCACAAAAAGGTTTTCTTGGAGCTACGAGGACTTCTAAAATCCGGTAAGGTAATAGGAAAGTTTTTCAAGCTGCTAAATTGGCTGCTTTGAAAATCCAGAATAAATATTTTGGAGGCGGCTAACAGCTTGAGACCTTTATACGTCTGCTTTGTTCCATTTTATTTTCTCGTTTCCCGGGGGGTCTCGTTTTCAGTACTAAAACTGGATCATGTCCCAGATATTGTTAATTGCAAGGCCTTCATTGAAGAGTTTGTCTCATTTTTCGGAGAATTTGCTCAGGTTTCGAGCAAGTAATCCGTTGTGTGTACGAATTGAGATATTTGCCGTGATAAGCATCAGACTCGGTCCCTAATTTAAACTCTGCGCATGTCCTTTGTCTAGCTCCCAGGCGTTTGGGTTTCTTGCCAGTGTCTCGATGAGTCACTTTCAAAAGCTATCAAAAGGTAATTTTTACTATTTCATCCCCAGTTTCGAATGTGTGACGATTTAACACTTTCCTCAAATTGGTGTTAGATTTCATGTTTACTCTGAAAGGGTAGGAGCAGAAGAACAAATGAAAAAAATTTATGTTTAAAAATGTTCCAAATATAAAAGTATTAATGAATTGATTGCTATTTCCGGCAACGAAAAAAAGTGGCATTCTGCTAAGATGGATGTGCCCTTTCCCACGGCTGTGCACAGCGGAGCTGTATCCTAAAGGGGGAATCAAATTTAAGACATTTTTAAAAATAAGAACACGGCTATGAAATATATATGCAGCGATAAATTCCAGCTGCATGCAATTTTTTGTTATTACTCGTCAACGCCAATTAGTATGACTCAGTGTGCTTTTTCTATTGTTGTTCAAAAAAGGAGACGAAGGTTATGCAATAATTCATGATTTTACTGCCAATAATATTAAATTAGACCAATGAGAAAGTTAATCCCTCGCTGATAGAATTGTCATGATCGGTTTTGTTTAACGCGAAAATGGAAATAACGAGAGGTCGTTTAGGGATCAGGGTTGTTATCTGACGAGAACTGCAAAAACCCGTGTTTTGTTTGACTGTTAGTGGTCGCACCTGTTCACCCGGTGCTTGTGTCGCTTTTCGTATGTTTCTTTTAGTTCACAATGTCATACAAAGAAGCAAATGATGTGTTAAACTACTGGTTTGGAGGTGGTGATCGTTCAAAGAGACCACGTTGGTTCAGAGGTGGAGAGGAAGCCGCGCAAGAAATACGAGACAAGTTTGAAACGCTGGTCAGTGACTCCATAGTTGTGGTCCTCTCTCTGTCACGCAACGCTATGCTCACGTCGTCGCGTTCCATGACAGAGAGAAGGCCAGAACTGGACCAGAAAAAATAACGCGTATAAAATTTCAATTGAATTGTGCTTCATGCGGATTAGTTGGCTTCTTATAGCGTGCATGGAATCTCGTCCTCAGCGGCCTGGTGTTATTCTTGTCAGCGACATTGTGATTCACACCGCCTGGTAAAACTGGTTCTTGGCATCGACTGATATTTTTCATTTTTCTTAGCCGGTTTTCTCCAACACAGTGGGAGCCCCCTGTGGGAGCCCCCAGTGGGAGGGACCCTCTCTCGTGCGGGAAAGTAGCGTTGCGTAACAGGGAGAGAGCCTGAAGATTACACGCTAGTGGTGGGCAATTTGACTTTTGTGTGAAGGGGTGGTCGATTTCAAATGTCATTATTAGCTTATTTTGCTTTTTTCAATGGTTTTACGGGCAATAACGTGTTTCACAGAAACAAAAAGACTAACTCAATCGTGCATTTTTGCCAACCTGGAATATCCTTTAGTTAAGTTGAGGGACAAGCAGCAATGGGTGTGACTTGGTGTGCAAAAAACTGTTACCTATGAGGTTGTGGAAAACCTGAATTCACCCTTTCGGTTTCTTTACAGGTTGAGAAAGCAAGAAACGACGAACTTAAGCACTGGGAAAATGATCCAAAAGCAACTCTAGCATTGATTATTTTACAGGATCAGTTCCTTCGCAGTTTGTACAAGGTTTGTGACAAATATCGGTTGACTGACCAACTTGTATACGAACCACAAGACCTTAAGATATACTGAACGGACGAGCGAGAATGAAGGCGTTCGTTTTCGAGCGAGTTAACGAATTGACGAGGTGTCGAACGAACTGCCAATCAAAAAGCGAATACACAAACGAACGATTATACGCACGAACGAGCAGATGTACGCACGCAGGATTAAGCTACAAACAAACTAACGCGCGCGCGAACGAACAAAGAACGTACGCACCTACGAAGGAACGCATAAACGAACGTCTGAACTCACGAGAGCACGAACAAAGGCTCGAATGAACGAACATACATAGGTAGAAAAATGTGAAGTGGGACGCGACTTAACGAGGAAGAGAAAGTTCAAACAAAAAACAAGTCCTTTATTTAAAGGTTATGCTAAATGTAGACAGTAGTGTCATCTTCAGTTAAATGATAGAAGTGTTCCACCAGTTAAATTAATGTTGTGTTGGTTATTCTAGGGTAGCCCTGTTGCTTTTTCAAGGGATCTTTACTGTGAAGAGCTTGCCCAAAAGGTAACAAGGTACTTGATTTAGTCATTTTTATTCAGCCAAACACTAACCAATGACACGCACTTTGTCATTGTTTCTTAATTTGTTCTACTTCTCTCTATTGAAAGTTCATACAGCGCGAGACCCACGACCACCTGAAGTTCAGCCCTGCTGCAAGAATTTTCATTTATCTTCCAATCGAACACAGTGAGAACAGGAAGAAACAAGTAGGTCAAACACGATACATTTCTTTCAAAAGCCGTAAAGTAAAAGTCACGTTTTGTCGTCATAAAAGTAAAAGTAGAGACCGTTTGACCTGTTTCTCTAAGGTAGTTATAGAGTTTTATAGCGGAGCTGGAGAGCATAGATCGCGGTCGCATTCGCAATACGACGAAAACGACGTCGTGCAACATGGAGGCCAAACTCCAGCTAATAGATCGACTAAGTCATTCAGCCTTGGTTTACAGTGTACACTGTGTTATTGTTGGACATCCATGTTTTGCTCAATTGACACCTGTCAAAACAAGATTTTTCGCTGACCAGTATCTAGGCTCTCACCAATAGTGCTCGTAAAAAAAGCATTAAATGCTTAAAACAGTGCTTGTTTTTTGCCAAAAAAATGCTAAAACAAGACGCCAAAAGGCGATTCCGTGGGATGCTTGGGCTAGGGAGCGCAGCATTGGAATGAATTGTGAAGTTAAGTTAATTGCCACGCCGGATTAATATTAATCAGTTAGATCGGCCATAAAAATCACTGAAGAAAGTGTTGAAGAAATTGTCACTGTGCTTGAAGTAGTAAATGGCGTAGGCCGGCGGAAAATCACTGGCAGAAGTAATACTGCAACGTGAAAAATGGAATTTGTTTTGAGGCTAGATCTGTTATGTTAAGATCGCGAGAACTGCAGAAAATCTTTAGACATGAATGGTAACGCAACGTTTTACTAATTTGAAGACTAAAATATTGTGAAGGGCTGTGTTGCCGTCAATGAACGTAACGAATCTGCCAAAACATTAACAGGCTAAAATGCCTATTGTCTGTTATATAATTAGAAGCTCTTTTGTACGAGAAAAGAACTGAAGTAGACTCATCACTTGTGTGAGAGACAAACGTAACGCACCGTAACGCAACTGGTTTAGATAATGTGTTCTTGTTTATTCCCGTTCTTGTTTATTCAACATAGCGAAAGGTAAAGTTTCTATCCATCAGAAGTATGAGGAAGTCTCCTGAACACATATGTCCCTTTTTATTTTTAAATGTTAACAGTGGAACACTGGAAATAAATAACATCGAATGGAATAAACCTTTTCGGAAACACTATTTACATGTGCGTTCTGGTAAACAGGTAAGCTCAATGTCAGCAAGAATCCTTCGGCAAGATACACAAAACTTTACACATCACGTAGCATGATTGTAGACTCACGGATTTAACTGGGAAAATTTCGATAGCTAGAGTAAAACTCGCGAGGCTGAAATATCTTCCAATTTTTGAATTGGTTAGTGTCGATATTTTCCGTGATGGACTTCTTGATTTGTCCGTGAATACATGTACACTGATGCAATGAATATCGTGTTTCAAAGTTCCTTAAAAACATCTTGTTAATGTTTAGACTACGCAGTTAGGGACGTTAGCCGGATGAACCGCCACTCAGGTTTGGTGCCTGAACTCGTTGGTTCGTTTGGCAGGCTCAGTGAACAATGACTTCGATGCCGGTGCGTAATTACGGAACGGATGATGTTCAATTCAATACACAATGTCGAAATGCCTTCTAAAATGTCTTACCTTCTGTTCATGTTTATTTCCTCTCCTTGCCAGGATCGCAGAATCGCGAAATGTTCCTTGCCCGAATCGCAGAGATTATGCTTCGAAATTACAGTCCTTGCGAGACTGATCGCAGATTGTTTGGAAATAAAGATAGTTTCAGCTGTCAATCAAATTTGCCGTTTTGCGTCGACGATGAAAAAGAAATTCACCGAAAACTTACCGTGGCCTGCCACAGGCATCCCACGGAATAATGCTAATGCTCGTGGGTTACATAAAAATGCCCGCTTTTTCCGATTTTTTTTAAACATAGAATATTACATTTTTCAGATTTTGGCTGAATCCGATCATGTATGCTTATGTTTTTTGCATCACAGTTTCCCCTAGTCTTATTTTTTCCACTGATTGATGGCAGAGTACGCTCTCGAGCTATCTCTGCCTTGGCTGGCTGATTTCAATTGTTCCTCGATGACAACGTGGACGACGCCATCTTGGAACGAGTGTGATGGACTGGTTCCTAGAAGGCAACCGCTGACCTATCAAGCCTATTCCCCAGGCCTCCTCAGCTCCTTTGACTAAAATGAGGGCAAAATGCGGCTTTGGACGACATAAATAAAGTTAGATTGTGCTTTTTAGCACAAAATTATACAACTAATCAGTCGAAAATCTTAAGTAATGCTCGCAGTGCTTTTTGGGATAAAATGTAAAATAAAATGCTCGCGAAGCCAAATAATGCCAAAAAAGTGCTAGCACTATCGGTAAGAGCCTACCAGTATCACGTGACTATATCGCAGGCTCAGGTTAAAATAAGCTAAATAGATACTGGGTTTTTTATTAGATCGCAGGCTCAAGCCAGGTTGATGTATTGTAATCAGGAGCTCCGCTTTTAGGCTTGGTTAATCTGTGCATTACTAATACAAGTCACAAGAAACAAAATATGTCGAAACTCGAATCTTGGGGGAGTATGTTCAGAGTTACGTACCTTTGAACTCTCCCAGGGGTTCGTGACTATATGGACACAAGTTACGATTTTTCTTTTTTTTTGTTTTCATTTTTTTAGTTTAAGGGCCAATTCCTCGACGTGTCCTTCAAGATGTTAATTTGTTTTTCACTATATTCGTTCTTTGCAGGAGCTTAACATTCAGCTTTTTGCTCAGTTAGAGAAAGACACCAAAGGTACTGAAGAAGAATCCAGTGTGAAAAAATTACATTGGTGTGCTGGGCTTCATAAGGTGTGTGTAAGTCTGTCATTAGAGAGGACGAGGACGGCGCCTATTCAAAAAAATAAATTTACATTTTACCAGCAAAATTTCGCAATTTTCTAGATCTGTTCAGTATGTCAATGGCTCTAAAAACGTCAAGGGCGTAGCCAGGGGGGGGGTCCTGGGGTGCCCGTGACCCCCCTCCCCTTTGTAGGCCTTTTTGTAAGCAAACAACCTACAATATTCAGGTGACAATCTGATGAGTACCCTCTGTATGAGTCAGTGTGACCCCCCCTTTGAAAAATCCTGGCTACGCCCATGAACGTGCTCAGCCTAAATATGCAAACATAAAAAATGCGAGGAAAAATCAGCCAGCGTCGTTCGCAGAACTTGATAATTTCACGTTCTTGTTTTGCAGAGGACAACAAAGAAACTGATGAACACAGATTTATAACGCACGTGCACAGCTATTGTTTAGCTCACTAAACCTTTTGTTTGATGACTTTCGTTCCTTGCCATCATCGTCGTGGTTTGCTTAAGCCCTGATACGATGCACACATAAACTTCATGGCACCGGCCATTTCTCAAAGGAGCGAAAGTGATTTCAAAAATGAAAGGCAACTTGTAAAAGAAGGGCTCGAACTTATTCGGTCGTCGTTTTTGTTGTTGCATTTGTAGGAAGTCATGGACAAGTTTGGTCGTTATCCACAGCGGAACAAAGTTCTGGGAAGAGAAAACACACCAGAAGAAGAAGACTGGCTAAACAACTTACCTGACCAATACAAATGGTGAAGCATACACAGAGTACTGAGCCACTCACCGGTTTCCGTCATACACCTTCCAAAAATGTGGCAATTAGCTCTGAATTTCAATGTTTGATTTCTTTGGTTTTCATTCCCCCACCTTTCAGTTTAGACCAGAAAGCGAGAAAGAAATTAAACATACATTAAAGCCGTAGCGTATTTTATTATAACTCCTGCCAGGTCCTTTTAAGTCCCGTCACGGCAGAGAAATAACATGATTATATCGTACCCTCATTGTTTTCGGTAATCTATGTTTCTCTGTCCACAATAAAACGTAAAGCTGGCCGTTTTCAAATTCCTCCGGTTTGAAGAGTATTTTTTCCAAAAGTTCCGTTCTCGTGACGGATTAGTGTGGACGGTAGGCCAAACCGAAGACTGAAATAAAGTTCTTCGGAGTGTTGTGGACTGGGCCTTAGTCTTCTGCGCGTGGTGATTCAAATAGAACAATTTCGATATATTACAAATAGATCTCAGCACGAGGCTCTGAGGAATAAACCTAGAAAATCTGTATTTATCCCCCAGTGCCTCTTACTGAGATCTATTTTTTTAGGCTGAATTTTAATACATGGAAATTGGGCTATAGCGATACTAAGTGATTACAAACGTCTTTTGATATTTAAAATTTGCCAACCACAAAACAATAGAATTCTTTGTTTTGACAGCCAATAAACATCTGGTTAGCACATTAACGATAACAGGTGACGTAACGGTGAGTATCGCCATTTGTCGCCCCATATTTTAATCAATCCCCTTCCCTTTTTTTCGGCTATTTTAACGGACAAAATGCAATGCAATCTTGGAACAAGATAGACAAACTCCTCATCCGTTATCAAATGCTTTTTAATGTAATTTTATGTATCGTAAATGTATTTATTCTTGATATACTCCGAATACCAAAGCGACGGCAAACAGTGAGCTGTTTATAAAACTACATTCTGCAAAGTTATCGGCTTTCTCATCCCAGCAGCACATGCTTCCGATCCGAATCGCCTGCCCCATCTTTGGACCAATATATATGATGCACACGATCTTGTATCGATCGAAGCCGAGCAGTTTTACCTTGGACTTGACCTCGTCCGAGATTTGCAGAGTTAGATCTCGGCACATCTTCGGCTCGTAGATTACATCGGCGAGTTTGCTGGCCAAGGTTTCCTCGGCGATTCTTTTGACAGCAGCTATGAAGGATCAGTTAAAAAAGAAACTTGGTTCAAGATTACCGTATTTCTTCAGAGCGCCTTTAAAGGGGTCTCGAATCCAGAGATGCATGACGCATCCGGTTTAAACTGTGCACAACTAAGCCCCAACATCAAATGAAAGCTTATATATAGAGCTGGCTATCACACCATACCAAGAATTTTGAAATCAAATGAATTGTCGGATTTTTCGCGACCATTAAATGTCGTCCGAAACACCTTTTGGGTCGCTTTTAAAACCTACAAGTTAAAGGGAACTTGTTTGTTTGCCTTCAAATTTGGACAGTAGCTAGTTTAAGGCCCAGTTCAGACACCGAACTTTTCATGAGCCGAATCTAATACCTTGAATTAAGTAAATGAAAGTTCGGCGTCTGAATCAGTTTCGAACGGCTATTTGAATTTGGAACGGCTCAGCCGTTCTTCCCGCCTGGCTCAGCCGGGAATTTCGCCTTTGGAACGGCTTTGATTCAGACGCCGAACCTTTCATGTGCCGAACGTAATGCATAAATTGTTATCACGTATTTTACAAGCAGTTTCTGTTTTCGGTTTTTTTACGTTTTTTTAAGTTCGACGTCTGAATCAACAGGCGTACTTTTGTTAATTTGGGTCGGTCCAAATTCGAATTAAGTTCGGCTCATAAAAAGTTTGGCGTCTGAACTGGGCCTAAAATATAAACAACAAACCGATTTCTGGGAAAAGTTTATTTCCAAATATTTTTTTCTCTGAGAGCAATTTTCTACGGTCCTTCCCCTTTTATAAAATGTTTTGTAACTTTTCACTGAAATTAAATATGGCAAATCGTTGGGGCGAGAAACTGAGGAGCCAATTTTAAATAAGCGAAAAACAATATTTGCTTCGACTATTAGATTCAGAAGTTCGCATTTAGAGGTCGAAGAAGCATTCGACAACTCATTTTAGAAAACAGTCCTAAGGAAAGCACGCGCGCTGATAGGTTAGAAATCGTGTTTGTATAACTCGATGGAGACACAGAACTTGCGCGCACTGTTGACGTAGTGATGGCGCGAGCAAAGAGAATTTACATTTTGATAATCAAAGTTAACAAGTTGTTTTCCTTTTTCTCGTCGTGGTATTTTCTAAAAGAAATAGAAAACGTGTACTCCGTGTTTCTATCGAGTTATACAAACACTCGTGAAAGTTTGGGAGAACTCGAAAAAGCTGTGGAAACACTCGCCTACGGCACGTGTTCCCACAACATTTCTCGTTCTCCCAAACTTCCACTCGTGTTTGTATAACTCGATAGAAACACAGTACATGTGTTCTATTTCTTAAATATTTCAGACTTCTTGGTATAGTTTGATAGCCAGCTATCGGTATCTACAGTTAAACGGGATGTGCTACCGACATCGCTTGGACGTGAGGACACCTCTAAAGGTATACGGTAACCTTTTTCGGGTCAGACTATATGAAAAAGTTGCGAAAAGATTCCTTAACGTTCTAAATGTTTCGGGAAAGTAATAACGCTCGCTGATGATGCTCTGTGTTCTAATTACTCCCCTGCTAGAAATTGTATTGAGGATGTAAAGAAGAAATAAGTGTTCTTCTTCTAGAGACCACTCATAAATGAATTTGAGTTCTATAAACCGCCGAGCGTTTAAAATTAACCGGGAATATTAACTCTGATCTTATCTGTGTAAATGCGGGCAACGTGATCTTTCCCATTTGCGGCATTACTTTGAGAGAAATACTTGACTTATAATTAGAAACTTAATGGCCAAATCACGGAAGCATAATTCTGTGGCAAAACCAATATCGGTCTCTCAACATCACTCAGTAGTGCGTTGACGCAAATAGTTTTGTGAAAACAAACAATATGCTTTTATATTTGCGGACGAAAGTTCCGTATCATGCGATTTATTTGGGAAACTTACCGGCTGAGAATTTTTCAGCGGATCTGGCGCTACACGATACGTGTTTTCCAAAGCAATCTTGTCCGCTTGACCAGTTTGCTCCGACTCCTCTACGAATTCATTTTCTCGAATCGAGCTTCCACTCTTAAGTCTAACACTAACGCCTTCAAACCCTTGTTGTTGGTTCAGAGGAGCTTGTGGTGGCTTCTTGACTAGAAAGCTTCGAGTTGAAGCGAGCGAAGGGTTCGTGTTACGAACTTTACTTTTCCCTGGTAAGCTCTGTAATGCGTCCGCCATGATGGAACCTTCAACTGAATTCATGATGACAAAATTCCGCTTATAACTTTGAGCCGTGTCAGGAAGAGAAATATTTTGTTATTAAAATATTTGTCCGAATATTTTGCCTCCGTTTTTCCGTGAAAACAATGCGAATTTTAATGATAACAACAAAAGCAATCTTAATGCGAACGACCTTTGGTTTTGCCCCATTCAGGGCTTAATGATCCGTCAAATCACGGTCTCTTTGTTTGTTTTCTAAAAGCCTGTGAAAAGTAATAATAATTGTTGTTTCACTGCCTCAAGGGAAATTAACTTATACCGTCGGTGTTTGGCCAAGGCTTTGAAATGTTGCGCCTTGATCCCCTTTCAATCTGGCAGGGAAAAATTAAGCCATTGAGTAAAACAATAATTAAGCCGGTTAATTATAAACAATAAGCAGAGTGAAACAGAGCAAAAAATTAAGAAATGCAAAGAAATTAACGAGAATAACATAGCAATTTTAAAACGCAAGGAATCCTTAAAAAGGACTGTTTAGGGAATCACAAGATTCTAGAAAGGAATTTTTTTCAAATGCAAACGCTAAAAGCAGTCTCATATTAGCTAGAACAAATATCTGAGAAAGTTTATCAATACTGGAAAATAAATAATAGACCCTTCTCCAAAATGGCGGCCGAAATTTCAAATAAGTCAAAATTGAAAACGAATACCGGCACTAGAAAGAACACCTTTACTTTAGTAACCCTGCAAAATTTCAGCATTTCAGGTGTAATATCAGCTGAGAAAATGTAGGTTGAAAATTGAGAAATATTACAGACGTTTGTATGACTGGGGGTATAATGCACACACCTCCAGCCAAGCACGAATGTTTTTTGTTTCTTTTCTGATTGGATGAAAAAGTGACGCGAGGCAAATTCTGTGGTACATAAGTTGTTTAGCACTCTCGGTTTCACAGAGGAAAAAATTAAACAGAAACAGTTGATTTGGGTTGTGGCTTAGAAAAAATGAAGGTAGAAAAAGGCTGATAGTTATGCCAGACCACTGCGAGTAATGTAGCAGATGGTGGACACAGTCGAGTTTGTATTGTGCAGTGTTGGTTCTCAGTGTGATTGGTTCTCGTTTATGATCTATTAGAGAACAGACGAACGATTCCCGTCATCATTAAACGTTTTTCCATTCTGTGTTTTAAAATGGCGAAAAATTTCTGAGAGCTTAGATATTATTTTACTTGACTGTGCGAGAGATAAGATCCAAACAAGTCTTATCGAGGCATTGAACAGGTACGAGATGCATGAAGAAGACAAAAAAGCCGTTTTGTTTTTAGAAAATGACTCAGAAAAATGCTCGAGCAGTCTCCGTCTGTAGTCGAGCGAGACTAAACCAAACACAAAATTAGTCTTCAAATTGACTTCAAGGTAAGGAGCCATTGCTTTGTCTCGAATATAGCAGGCCCAACGCACAAAATGTTTATGACATTAATTTATTTAAAATATTCTCAGTCTCGAACTAATTGTTGACACAGATTGATGCCAGGAATGAAACATCAAAACATCGCTTTTTAAAATCAGTTAGAAGAAACACATAACCTTGCTTTCCGATGCAAATTTTCCAGTCCGTATCAGTGCACAGCAGCGAGCAAAGTATAGCTAGCTACAGGTCATGCCTCCTGTATTGCAGCTATAAGAGTCTCCGATACTACAAACAAACTGATTTGAGAATCTCCAGCCACAGAGCACATAAACTTCGAATTGATGGCCTACACTGTTGACCGGAACCGCAAGTTTTCAGAGCGTATGTTTTCAACTCCTGCAATATTCAAGGCAAAGTCCAAGCTTTTCGGCTTGCAGTGCTGCTCTGATGGCAAAAACTGACTTGACTTTTCCAGCATTTTCTATAAAAATGCATCGCCGTCCTTTTTCTATTTTTTGCTCGTTTACATGGCTTGGAAGCGGCCTGAAAGTTGCGTGAAATCAAGGTGATAAGGGTGATAGGGGTCGAAGTGTTTAGCACCGTTTTCATAAATCAAGTTATAAATAGATTCCACGATGTCGTGCGTCTGTTCAGCATTAGATCACAGAAGACGTCAAATGTAGTAAGAACATCAGTGACACACACGGCTATCGCCTCGTGCCACTTTTATTCTTTACCACATTTTGACGTCATAATGTAATCTATTTCTGAACAAATACACGGCAACATGAAATCTATTTGTTTTATATAGCCGAGTGTGTCACTGATGTTCTTACCACATTTTGACGTCATCTGTGATCTATTTAACAATTAGACTACGAGCCCGAGTTTTCTACGAGCAGATAGTCAACGAGGCGCAGCCGAGTTGACTATCGCTCGTAGAAAACGAGGGCGAGTAGTCTAATTGTTTTAGTATAAATTTACCGTAGTCTCATTGCATAAAAAGAAAAAAAAGTCAAGTAACACGTAGAAAAGAACTGTTTTATTATGTTACACCAGGTTCAAACGTGATGCGTGATGTGCACTGATGCGTAACTTTTGACTATCAGCAGATAGTCAACGGTAATATAGCCAATCAAATTCACGGATTCACAATAGACTACGGTAAATTTATACTAATACTGAAGAGACTGACGGTAACATGGAATCTCTTTGTTAAACCGCACATAACTCTGTAGCGGTTTTTGCTGCGTGCATCGGGAACTGGGTAGACGCAATTTTCCACACTGGGTTAAGCCGGCCCCTCATCAGATTTTTCTTCAGTTCGCAAGGATTCCAAACACCACAAAAATAATTAACTAGCGTAGCCGTTTGAAAGAAACTAATACGAGAAATGCACTTCAAACAGCACCTTTATTATAGTAGTTTGAGTCTGTACAGTAGCCTGTTTTACACATCCACAGCACTGCCCTACTCAACTCTTAAACCCCCCTGATGCCAACAAATAAATTCTCCAAACGTTTTTCGGAGCATCTCGTTCGGTATGAACAAGGAGAATTTCATCAAAAAGCCGGTGTATACCTTATGTACACCAGCAAGCTCATTTGTTGGGTAGTATTCGATGCGAGGTACACCGTTGAAAGATAATTCATTAATGTCGGTTTTAGCGAAATAACTGAGAAATAACGATTCTCTTAACTTTTCGCTGAAATCTGCAGTATTTACCGATAGCTTAGAAATGGACTGCACTTTTAATCAATCCAGGCCCTCGTAATGAAGTTACGGTATTCATTATATCCCACTCGCGCGTTATATCGCGAGATTTGTAACATCCGCGCGTGTAGAATTCAGTTGCTCGTTGCTTCTGGTTTACACTTGCACTGTACTTTCTTCAACTCCCGTAGTAATTACCTACTATTTTCTCATAACTTAAACGCTTGACTTAGTATTGCCGAGAATTTGAGGAGAAGCTAGTTCTCCATTAATACTTTTGCAGAAAGTGTAGCAATCCCAATGACATTTCAAAGTAGCTTAAAGGTCACGCAATATTATGGTTATGCCATGTCATAGTCACGCCAGGTCAAAGTTACGCTAGGTCAAGCAAGTTTCTTACCTCTTTTATATTTCAAAGCTGAAAAAGGTTTAAAGTGATTTCCAGTCCGCACTGCACAATCTCAACACTGTAAGTCTCGCTCGATGGAATGCGAATCTATGTTATTCGGTACAAACCACATACCTTATCTTTGATTCCTTTCAAATTCTTTCTGCAACAGCTTGACATATGCGAAGTTGTTTCATCAATTGATATGAGAAAGAACGAAGCATAAAGTTCCGACCGCTTCGCCTTCATAATAGCAATTGTCTTAAAACTTAAATCTACCTCATGTAAGTATTTGCGAAATGTATACATTTCGTGATGTTTTACATGAGATAAAGCAAAAGACGCAAACAAACTCTCGATATTGCGCAATACAGATTGGAAATCATCTTTAAAACAGACGTCCTTATTAATAAAATCTCAGCTACGTCACGAACAAACATTATCTATCGGCGTAAGTTAATTTCCTTCGACTCGAAAGAAATCTCTTTTTTCCATTAGTTACAATTATGAGGAAAAGGGGTCATTGTTAATTAAATGTTTCATAAGCAAGAAATTTTGTTAATATCTACAACAGTCCCTCTCGACAAAACTCCATCCCCTAATCATTAAGTCTCCATTACTGATTGCTACACATTTCAGTTTAAATATTAAATAGTATTATGAATATTTGAGTGAGTTTCCGCCAGTTGATATTGTTCTGTAAGATTTTTTTACCTTGCCAAGTGTTTAACAGATAGATCTGAATTTGCTTATTTACAATAAAACAGTCCACATTTTAAAATTTGAGACTCTTGCATGTCGTTTAATTGATGAAATCTTAATGAAAGTTTATTACATTAAACTTGAAAATAGAGAAGGTATATTCAAGTATTCTAGAGAACTGAATTCAAACATTGGCCATTTTGGATTTTAACTCTACAGGGCGCGGCAATTTTAGTTCCCGTGACGTCACACGGTTGAAGAAATACTCCAATCCATTTATTTTTTAATAAATTTTAATTTGACATTACGATAAAGTTAAGCGCAATTTATTCCAACAGCGGAGGCTATTTTTGCTATAGTTTTAAGACCAAATCCTAATTATATGTTTAGCAATTGTTTTAAGTACGTAGCAGGCAACATGGTTCCAGACTCTATAAAGCTACTCTTTGCGAGACACGTACAACGCAAATTAGAACAAGATGTCTTAGGTATTTCAGTATAATTTCCCAATTTTCCCCGTTACACAACATCAGGCTACATTCTACATTTTTTTCAAGAAAGACAATTAAGAAATGCTTGCCTTCGTTTGCTTCAGAAGAATTTTAAATTTGCAAAATTTTTGCGAAAATTCCCAGTATATAAACCGTAGAGACTATTTACACCGTAGTTTACTTTATATAATTACATCTCTGTTAGTAACTTTCCACTTCCTAAATAATTACGTCCTGGACAAAATACGATAGCTGTAACCAGATAAGATGTACCACACCGAGACCGGAAATATATACAGGCTCTTGTTAAATTGTTTTTTTTTTGCTCTTGATAATTTGTGATTGAGTAACTTTCGCCTGACATTGCAAAATAACCAACGATTGACAGGTAAACGAACGAAAATTTCCCATGAACTTTAGGTCGAGATTCGTCCTAAGAATTTTCTGCTTAAATTAAAATAAATGTTGAGGTTCATTGCCAGCACTGGTTGCTAAAATGTCAATTGGATAAAGTCAGATTGATAAAAGATTTCTTTTCTGTTTTTATTTTTCCGTCTGATGATTTTTATTCCCCATGTGAGAATGGAATTAAAAAATAACGGTATTATCGCTTAATGTTAATATTATTTAATAAATAAAGAAGCCTAAGCCGTGTATTACTCTGTGATAAAACATGATGAGCATTTGAGAACACAAGGGAAAGGGAAAGGTAGAAAACACGAGCGGCAGGCGAGTGTTTCTACATTTCTCGAATGTTCTGAAATGTCCAGAGTGTTTTATCACAGTGTAATACACGGCTCAGGCTTCTTAATTTGCTTTATGATATAGATTTTACACGCGAAAAACAATAAAACACGCTTTTTCTGTGCTTTATACTTTGATAAAACAAAGACTTTTGACCAATCAGAGCGCGCGGGGTCCTATCTACATTATAATATCGCATAACAAATTATGTCATGATATTATTGACCCGTATTAATTAATCTTTTAATAAGCTCAAGTTTCGATTAATCTAACCCAGGATTAGCGAAAATTTGGATTCGAGTTTTGCCCCTTTTTGTTGAGGTTTTCTGCTTACATTGTTTGGCCTTCTGTTTTGAGTTTGAATAATCTCTAACTACACAAAACTGAAAACATTTTGATATCAGGAAAATAAAAACTTCCGTTAACTTTAATCCTGGGTTAGTGATAACCGCCTTTCGAACAACCCAGCCCAGTACACTTAACAATTATTTATTGCGGTATTTGTACTTGGTAAAAAGCACCATAGCACACAGGTCCAGGTACTCCACGAGTGTCAGAAGACTGGCGCCAAGGAAGAGTCCAATCTGACCACCCACGTCACCTGAAAGATGCCGAATTGACTGCTAAGTCGATAAAATAGTTATTTTAGGCGGTAAAGTTGGGGTTAAACGTTGTTCACCGGAAAGTGCGAAGGAATTTTGAACACACGTCTGTCAGTCATGCATCAAGTTGATCTCACATGACAATTGGAACAGGTAGAAACAAATACATGTAGGAATGTGGAAGTTAACGAAAAATATAGTGACATGAGCGCTGTAAAAGATTTTACTTTTTTATTTTCAAGCAATCATGGTGTGCAATAATTAGTGTCCGAGCGAACGATAATAAAATATGTTGCTTACCTAATAAGCTATAGAGATCATAGCTTGGAACCTGCCTGACGTCAGAGAAAGTCAGACTCTCGTAGTAAATCCGCAATTCAAGCAAGTTGTCCCTGAAACGTGAAAAAAAAGTAACTCAGTACAAGCTTCATATAAGACGCACAGAACAAACCACACGACCTGGTAGGCTGAAGTGTATCAGCTGCTTTGTCGCTTCTCATAGTAATATCCATTGGTTTAATAAGGCATCACACTTCTTGTTGTATATTTACAGAAGTGTTTTTATGCTACCTGTAACCTAAATTAACAGCTGGTAGGTTTCAACCCGCACTAAAAAAGTTTCCTTTTATCTGGCATCGAGTGATGGAAATGAAGAACAGACGATTTATCCAGAAAATAACATTTTACCATACCTGAGGTATTGCCTGTTTTCCTGAATTGTGCCCGTCATATTCCTCTGTTTAGACAGCAGCTTGTCTGCATAAGTATTAGCAGGATAACGAGCGTAGGATAACTGTGCTGAAAACTCCACGCTCTCACATGCCACAGGACACTTATCTAATTTCTTCTCTTGGAAATGCTCTGTAAGGATTACAACCAAAGCGAGAAGAAAACAGTATCACAGTTGTACAGTATTTTTAGATACCTTATAATATGGCTGGCTCCGTTGGCGGGTACTCTGCTGTGATTAGCAATCCGAGCCTACATTGTCCGCTCGGGACTACCCGCCATTTCCCGTGAGAATTTATTTGACACCACGATAAATCTGAAATCAATGCAATTTTCTGTTGGAAATTTGAGTTCCATATACCATATTATAAATCCATTATTAACAAAGCTTGTTCGGTCGAGAAGGCTGGATTTGGAACTCGGTCAATATCCAGCCATCTTGACTTCCCGCGCAGTAAATAACCCATATATATTTGGTAATAACTAACACCATTAACCAAAGTGTTTGATGAGACAAAAGCTCCGGATCTTTTGGTGAGCTCATTGGCTGATTTCTTTCTCGCACAGAAAGCTACAAGCAACTTGGCGTGTCGACCATCGCCAGCAAAATTAAGAACAATTTTTCCAACCCTATAGTGTTGTCAGTTGTCAGCATAACAACGAGATGAGGGCTTTCATTCGGGAGTTTTTCATATAGAAAATCAGTAACAATAATCCAGTTTCGAATTCGCTATTACCGCTGAATAAAAGCACTTGCAACGCATTTGTACAGGGTTAGCCTCGACCTGAAAAAAATATTCATAAATATCGCCGGGAAAGTGCCACAAATTTGAAAATTGAACAATACACAGAGCTGTAAACATGTCATCTTCTTGCTGGAATTTGTGAATATTTTACTTTAGGTCGAGGCTAACCCTGGACTATTCTCACGATGCAAGCTAAGGAACAAAATATAGAAACGTCGCTAACCCCAGGCTGGCCACATACAGCTGGCGCTTGTTTTGTAGTCGCAAACGGGAATTCCTTGATCACCGCCTGAAATAAAAATTAACGTTAGATGTGGTAGAGCACTGCACTGCACTGGTATGGCGAAGGTCATGGTTTCGAATCCTGTTCAAGACTGAATGTTTTTAGGCCTTTTTACTTTCACAACTGCTTAATGATTTGTCTACAATACTACTTTTAGGGCACTTGGTTCAAATGTATAAGGGAAAAACAGTAATAGGAAGAGAAATTATATAGTTGAGCGATGGACTTGCTTTCAATAACTGTAAAAGTTCCTCCGAGCTTCTTTTTCGACCCAATTTAGGTTCTGCGAGTCTGCATTCGGGTGAAAGTGGTTCACTCCACTAAATGTGATCCCGCCGTCTCCATAGCTGATTCTAACCTCAGTCATGAATAGGACGCTGGTTCATTCCAGACTATCGCCAGCGTATTTGTTTCCAGATTTCCCCATCAGTTTGCTCTTACACATACAATGCGAGAACACTAGAGTGTTTCATGCAGGAACACATCACAACAATCACAGGAAATAAATTAATTACAATATTTAGAGACCAAGCCACGGCAGCCTTAGCTGGTTTTCATGCGGGTCTATCCTGGTCGATTTGGAATATGGAGATGTTGGTTTTTCAGGAGAACCCGGAGAAAAACCCTCGGAGCAAGCGAGAACCAACAACAAGTTCAACCCACATTTTTCACTGGGCCGAATTCGAACCCAGGCCACATTGGTGGGAAGTGAGCACTCTCACCACTAAGCCATGCTTTCTCGCCAGGACTCACACTTATGTCCAGGATTGAACATAGGTATTGTTTAATTAGTACTTCATATTTGGCAGGGTTATTTGACATTTTCATATTACTTCATGTTTGACAGAATTGTGTGTCTTTTGGTGACTTTTTACTAGTGAGGACACTTTGTGATGCTTATTTATATCATAAGGAAATTGAATCTCATTAGCGTTCAATCTGCTCTAGGACTCGATCTGGTGTCTTACGCGCGACTCAATAGGCCACTTTCAATACATTAAAATTCAGCTTGATAGTGAGCCCTAGAGGACACAAACAAAATAAATGAATAAACATGGTCATTCAGTTTCCTTTGTTTGTGTCCTCTAAGCCTCGCTGCCATGCTGAATTTTAATATATCGAAAGCTGTCTATTGCTCACAGTGTCTCCCAGTCATTGCAACCTTACCTGGCATAAACCAATCACGACATTTGCAGAGTTTAGTAACGTAACGAGTCAGTTTGTCCAAAAAGCACTTGGATTTACTGTAAGTGTCAAAGAACCGAAGTTTGGGCATTCCACAGTCGGTTTTGTAGGGATGCGGTAAATTGGTGACCTGAAAAAATGAAAAAAGGAAACTTAACATAAGATTTTTTTTGACGGTCTGAAGATTTCTCTTCTGTTTCCCTCCCTTCCCTAGCAATATCCCCTCTTTTGTCTGTTTTTAACACAAAACTATAATGCAATGTTGTGTTTTTTTAAATCTTCGCTGTTGTTGTGAAGCTCCAAATTCAGGTTTCGCCCCAGGATTCGCCCCTCCATAGCAGGGTCTCTCTATTGTACATTTCCCACACAAAACTATGATGCAATGTTGTGACTTTTGTTCTTCATTTCTCCTGCGTCTCGTGGTCCCCTCTTTTCCCGTCTTTTGTGGACCATTCATCCTACCCACCCCTCCCATATCCTTATAACACACTACCTCTGCATTGTAACTAGAATAGTCCTTTACAATGAGATCTACGAAGTAGCATATTTTTTTAATCTCACAAAAAATAGCTGATAATCGAAGAAAACTTTGTCCTTAGTAAAAAAGCATCATGCCAATTACAAGTTTTGCCAATCTTCTCTAATTTTGAGTTCACAACTCATTGACCGCGTTCAGTAACTACATTTTCGCTGCACAATAAACAAATTTGATTTCTCGGCATTAAGGACAATATTAAGTCACAAATTGACCGAAACTTGAAATTAGTGAGCATTTTATTTGTTTCTTGGTTGGGGAAAATATACCGTGAGGTAATGACTTGGGTTTTTGCTTTGTGTTTCCAGTGTCAGATAAAGCTGAATAGCTCAAAATGTAAAGCCAGAAAATTAACTACAGATTTGACGCCCTAACGAAAATTACTAGAGAAAGCTCTGCCTGTGCAAGTAAGAAGGCACTGCTTGTGCCAACCACGATATGCAATTAATCTATGCCTGATAAGAGCAAGACCACTAGTAGCTATCTCTTTAGCGTATGAATTGTCTTCAAATCTGCATTTAGAGAACATTAGAAAAGTGCTAAACTTACAATCTGAGGGGCCTATTTCAGGTCATTTAGTATTTTTCACACTTTTCGTATATTTGATAAAAGTTGACCGAGCTTTTGTAAGATCCTTAACAAGTAGTTTCCTTATAATCTATCGGCTAATAAAAAACTTGCATTCTGAGTGGCCCATTTTAAATAACTAATATATTTTTACACTTTTCGTATATTTGAGAAACGCTGACTGAGCCTTCAACATCCTTAGCGAATATTTTCATCATTATCTCTCGACTAAATTAGCCTGCAACAGCCAGTTGGCTGAATATTTGTTTTGAATTTCTTCGAGTAGTTGACAAATATATTAATAATATATTATCTCTCCTTACGAGATTAAAACACTGGCAAGGAGGCAAGTAATGAATATTCAAAAACTCATCGGCAAGGACAGCCTCTCTTCAGCCACCATCGTGAATTTTAGAAATACTTGACAATTAGGAAAAGCTATCTTGTTGCAACGTTAAATTAATATCACACTATATCGGAATTTCAGCAAATATCTAAAACTGAAATATCATAAGAAACCATATCGAGTGTTCTTATGCAATTCATGTATTTTCTTAAAAGCACATTGTTTATTCTCCAAACAATTCCTTCCTGACTACTCGCTATTAATACTTTTTTACAACGAAACGTAGGGAAACTTTGCATGTTCTCAGCCAAATGTATTAAATTATGAGCCACACTGCGCCCAAACCGTCAGCCATGTGATCCCAACTGAGACTGACGTTTCCAGTGGTCAACCTTCTTAACAAGACAACAGATTGCTTTTAATAAAGCATTGAGATAAGGCTTGTAGCCGATAATTCTTTCGAAAAACATTTTCACGCAATGATATCTTCTAGAAAATGGAAAACGCTCGCGAATCTGGGCGGTATTCCGCTATCGTAGAACACCACAATGTTTTTTGTTAATGCCATAAACTACTTCTTTTTCAAGGACGAAGACAAAACAACATGACCGAGAACGAATGCGAATACGAACGTTCTGTTTTATTTAGCATAAAAAATAATGCGGTAACATTAATTTTCTTCTTTAAAAGCGTATGAAAACCTGTGTCACTTAGAATTCTTGATAAGTAGCGAAGCGACTTAACGGCATTATTTGAAAAAAGATTCGAATTTCCTGATTTTATTATTTTTAATAAGTAATATTTAATAGCGCTGCTCGCGACAAAGAGAATTCATCACTTTCGTCGCTATCGTTTGATCTCGTTTACCTAACTTCAACGGAAATTGATTTTCAAAAGGTAAGTCAGCAATAAAAACACTTAAAAACGTCAAAAGTTTCAAAGTGTATCGCGAAACATTACAGTTGCTTCAATTCGAAGTGTTTATTCAATAATACGAATTAAATATGCAAGCATATAATCAAAAATACATCTTTTCTTAACCGATCCTGGAACGTTATTGAGCACAACAGAGAACAAACATACCTTCCGCTTCCGAAGTTCCATGTAAGTGGTGAAACCCGGAGACACCGCTAGGCCTTGCATTTTTACCGGAGTCTCTGCTTGATCGTGTAAAATTACTCTAAATCCGGCGCTCTCGACATCGTAGTAATAATCATAATGCTGGACGTCGATTAGAAGACGAAGACCTCTTTCCTGCCCTGTATTCGTCGTTAGAAGAGTTGTCCCGTTTTCCCCGGAATTAAACGTGTAGCACACATCAGCAAAAGCGCTTTTGAACTCGGTGAAGTTCCTGTAGTCGCATTTTTCATCTTTATTCCAAGTGCAATCCAGGATCATTTCGTCGAGGCGATGCGCGGCTTTTGAAAGAGTGCTTTGCATAATTTCCCCTGTGAGCTTACTTTTAATGTCACTTCCATTTTCGCCCTTGATTTTTGTAGTGACAAAAAGCTGGTCTACCAGCGTTCCATTTATTTTGGAAAGGCGGGCGTCGTTGTAATTACAGATGGAGACAGCAGGAAAAAATAGGCTGTTCTCGTAGACGATTAGCGTTGTAGTGGTGAATGGATACTCGAAGAAATTCATAATGCTGTCCGTGCATTTTTCAAAAAATAGGGCGAATGCTCCGAGCAAGAGCAGAGTCCATAAAACACGTCTTACAGGTGGATTGCCAGAGAAGCAGAAGTGAAAACCATGCAGGGTACAGGAATCAAGAAACGACACCCATAAATCATGAATTTTGTCCGACTTCTTCTTCTCGTCAAGAAGTTTCTTGCAACTTTCATAATCATTGTTTTTCTTACATTTTTCATAGTCGTTCTCGGGATAGCTTCCATCTACCACGGCGGGCCAATTGGTCTTGAGTGTCTCCGAAACAGCCATTTCTTTTCCATTTGCCTCAGACTTGATGTACA
>JAHPZR010021332.1:0-13005 GCA_019787425.1 Platygyra sinensis | reverse complement strand
CTTAGCTTGAAGACGCTAAGTTAATATTTCTAATTTTCTATACATTTGTAATAGGTAATCATACGCGGTTTCGAGTTCAATTTGGAATTAATGCAGGAGTGAGTTTTTCAAAATGCTGAAATTGCACGAGTCGCTTCGGCGAGTGCAATTTCAGCTTTTGAAAAACTCACAAGCGCAAATTAATTTCAAATTGAACGAGAAAAAACCGTATGATTCCTTATTAATAACACAAACATGAAAAAATTCGCGCGGAGATAAGTGCCGGAAGATGTTTCTTGAAGCCCTTCTTTTCGCACTCGAGAAAACTTTTTTCAAAGTTTCTGTAGAAAATTTTGTCATTGCTTTACATGATATCATTGGCCTAGAAAATTTCTCATTGTCTTTCTGCAGATCATAATCCAGAATTACAATGTGTTATATGCACTGATGTTACACTTGAACTGCATTGCTCTCAGCCAATCAGAATCGAGTAATTTTTTCATGTGTATTATTAATCTGTGTATTTGGCTGGGTATACCCAGTCTAAAACCATGAATAGGTCTATTGAAATAAGGGTTGCCAGGGTCATTTCACGTTCATTCTAATCTTCGACTTCCTAGAGTATATTTTTGGTATCTGGAGAGCGACGCAGAGCTAAAATATTTGACTTTATAACAACCAAAAATGGTCTTCCTCTCTGTACTTTGTTTTCTACTATGCCCAAGTCAAAATCGGCAGCAGTGGTGCGTCATGCTGTATCGCGTGTTGGCACTGACAGCAAAATATTGATAAATATATTGCTAAATAGACGGATGTCGAGACCAAAGGAAATCACTCAGCACTTGACAATTTAAAAAGCCAATAACACATTAATATAATAATGGACCACTGAGAGTTTAGAGCACGAATGAAATATGCCACTAATTTGTACATTTTCAAGTTGAAGTGTTCACAAATAACTGTATTGTCTTATGTTCAGTGGAAAGATACCGCTGGCTTCTCTACAAGCTTTATACTTTCACAAAACAATTTATACAATACCGAAATATGTTTTTATCCAATCATAAAGTGGGTAGAAATATATTTGCACTTCTCAACAAGCAGACTAAATTTTGAGGTATTTAATCTTCGTGTAAATGGTAGGGTTTTGTACATTATGCTGGCATTTTTTCGAGCATTTTAGTGAGGCAAAACCACCGAGCAATAATCGAGCATTTTAGTGGCATTTTCCCGAAAAAGTAATATGTTTTCCACAGATATAGAAATAAAAAATCTTTTTTCTACGAGTAAATGAAGACTTCCTCATCTCTTAAGTATCACCGAAAGGGGACAAAGGATTAACAGAACAACAGTTCATTTAGAAAATTATCTTCTGGTGTATTAAAACTTATTCATACGTTGTTGTTAACTTGTTATACTAAGTATATATTAACCTGCGACCAGGCGTCCTTTCTTTTTCGCGGCGGGAAGGGTTCCTTCCCGCCACGAAAACAAAAGGACGCCTGATCGCAGGTTAAGTACATGTTCTTGTTAGGCACTCTGAACTGTTAACTGTGTTGATACGTTAAAGTTATGACAACTTAAAAACCCTTTCTTTTCTACGTCTGAGCATTAACCGAGCATTTGTGTGACTTTTTTAGGGGAAAACGAGCATTTTAGTGGGAAAAATGGAGTAAATGGAAACAGTCCCCGGTCCTCCGTCCACTGCGCCCCCGTCCGTTCTGCCCCATTCCTCAAGTCCTAGCCCGCTCGCCATAGGTTGATTGCACAGGCCACTCAAATCCATTTTCCGTTGTCTAATTCCAGAACATTTTTAAACTTATTTCTTAAAAGAATTCATTAAGATTTGTTCCAAAATACTTCTATACAAGTCACGCCATGGTAAATACATCTATCGTACATGTTTTGGCAAGTGCAGTTTTTAAGATAATCTTGTGCCTTGAAGTTTCCATGGCAACGACCGTGACTTCCCTAACACTCGCACTTGTGCAGTCACAATCGACTGCTAAAGCTCGAGATAAAAGCAGAAATGACTTAGCAGAGCGAAGAAAATATGTCTACAACTGCACATTGTGTCTCTTGCTACGGCCAAGGCACAGACACTTCCGCTGTGCTCACTAATCGTTCAAAATACATCACGATTATCGCGGATGAACCGTATTTCTCGCGGCATTCGAGAAGATTTCTGCCAGCCAGACAGAGGAAAGGAACAAGACCTATGCACCAAACAACCCTCACATATGAAGTTAAACCGGTTCAAACTAAATATGTCAGCTGCATGAAGGCGGTAGGTAAACATTTCTTCTTAAAGTGTGAAGAAACAGGTGTTCGTTGTTTAAGTTAATTTAATTCACCCAGTGTGTGAA
Organism: Platygyra sinensis; assembly: GCA_019787425.1. Classification (NCBI taxonomy): domain Eukaryota; kingdom Metazoa; phylum Cnidaria; class Anthozoa; order Scleractinia; family Merulinidae; genus Platygyra; species Platygyra sinensis. The sequence continues at coordinate 10,660 of JAHPZR010021332.1, read as the reverse complement.
GCGCAAAGGCAAACAACAGAAGTGTTTGCAATAACCTGAAAAGTGCTTACTATTTTCATACTCTCAAGATCCTCGATTCTTTCACTCATAACCTTCACTCTTTCAGAAACAAGAGTCCGAAGAGTGCTTCTCATGTTAGGTGTTTTGAAATTTTCGTACACATTAGCTTGTAATCTTTACGTTTTGTTCGTGTGGAGCACATCGGATTATTGACATGTTATCAATTGAAAGGTTTTATCCGCTCAGATCGATTTGATTAAAATACATCTAAAAGTAAATTGCTGAGTCATAAGATTCACAGATGGAATTAAAATGAGAAAGCACTAAATATTAAGAAATAATTTCTTAATTGCGTTGAGCTTGATATAATCCGTGTCTTTTCTGCCTTTTTATAAAAATTAAATTTATTTTTTGAGTGGAATAGGGTAATCATATAGGCCAAGTTCAGTTAAACTGGAAACTTTTCTCCGGCTGTGATGTCTTTTCTAAAGGTTTGATGGTTGGTAGTATATGAAGTGTTAACTTCGGCCGAGAAGCTTGTTGGGCCAGCAGTGCAGAGGAACAGTGAATATAAAGTTGAACCCCCCTGGTTCAAAATCGCAGGAAATTAAATTAAATATAATAATACTGTAGTTCAAAATAGCTGAGTTCTCAAAAGGAGTGAGGGGCAAATCCAAGGAAAATGGCTTTTGAGTTCAAAATACATGTAATGGGGAATTTGGAATAACTGCGTTCAAATTAGGGGAGTTAACCATAGTTGCTATGCCAGTGAAACTCCACCCCCTCTCAAGGAATATGACAGTGTACTGCAGGCGTCCTAGCACACTTTTGTACGTTAAGTGTCAGGCAAAATCATTAAGCATTATTCAAGCATTATAGTGGCATTTTCCCAGAAAAATTAATTTTTCTACAGAAAATAGAAATGAAAATTAATTTTTTTTTACAAGGAAATGAAGACTTAACTCTTAATTTACAGCTGAGTGGAGACTGAGGAGAGGTCAGCAGTAGTCAAATCAAATTAAAGGTGGCCATGTTTGTTTAGTCACCTTTGCGAGATTGTGATCCTGTTGATTGTGTCTGTGCAGTAATTTCAAATCAGTCGTAAGCAATGTCAAGCACCCTGAGCTGTTAATTGCGTGCATTTAAATGTCAAATGTATGAGCATTAACTGATCAGCATTTGTGATTTTTTTGTGGGAGAAATGAACGTTAAGGTGAAGCATTTTAATGGGGAATAAAAGCATAATGTACAAAAGCCTACTAGCAATTAGCCAGTGATCCTCTTGCTTAGTGTCAAGAATAAAGATCCCTTGTTGGTTGCAACTTGTTACAAGTAAGCAGACTTCTGCTCAGAGCTGATTGTCTTCCAATCAAGAACCACTGGGGGTACACAGAAATAAATAGTGACTGGGAGGGTTGCCAAAGATGTTTTGCTTGTTTAAAGAAAATTTTCTGGGTTAGAGATTGTGTGATAATTTTTTTTGTGGTTAGAGATTTCTTGGGGTTTCTGCCATTTTGTTGCAAACAAATTGTATCGGTTTCATTAATTTAGATCTGTCACAGAGGTTAATGACAAGGAGACTCCATGTCTTTGCTGTTTATTTATCCTTTTTGTGAGTGAACATTAAACATGATTATTAGTGGAAATTCTTTGAGTTGGAGCAATCTGCAGATAACTGACATTTCTGTTTTTGACTATCTTATTAAAATTTTTGGATGGTTTGCTACAAGAAGGTTCTTCTTTTACACAGAATTTCTCTGGACATAAGAATCTACAACCAAGTAGAAGACCACCAGCTTACCCATCTCAACACACATCACACTTCAGCATTGGAATACTTCCAGGACATCAACTTGCTACACACTCTAAGAAGACATATGTAAAACACAACACAAGACCAGTAAGTAATAACAAGTGGTGGCCACAGGTTCTGGTATGTTTTGCAGGTTGCAGGTTGAAAAATTGACTTTTAAGCTCGAGTCTACTTAGCACATCGGTTAGCCTCACTAGAATAGCACTCTGGTTAGCCTAAATTAGCTTAGCAGGTTGCTTGCGGTTAGCCTTTATACTGGAGTTTATTCAACTTCAACTTAAATAAGCAAGTTGTTTCAACCTGCAACCTGCAAAGTATACCTGCTGTGGCCACAATCTGGTCAGTGGTCACAAGTAGGAGCAAGCTAAACTTGTGAAGGGACTTACATTGGGTGACCAATTTACAGACTTGCAAGTTTCAGGTTGCAAGTACATGCAAGTCGCAAAAAAGTATATATTTCAAGGCAGATATATCCTGTATTTCATTGGATAATACTACATGTAGGTTAATGGATATCACTCAACTTGTGTTGGGTGGCAAAATGATGAAAACCTTGCGTGGACTTTCATGCAAATTTGATCTGGTAAGTGCAAGTCATCGGAAGTCAATGCAAGTACTGCACTCAAAGCCAAGCCAAATGCAGTCGTATTAACGACCCAAGTTTTCAATTTCTGTAGATTTGTGAGTCCTTTTGGCTGGGCCTTTGATGTTTCTTTAGAAACGTAGAGTAATTCCAAAAATTGTTTGTTTGCAAGATGATGAAATATCTCAGCTTGGGTATACTATATATGTGCTTGACACTTGGTAAATTATTGTTAACACTGGCAGTTAGAGACATTTATAAAATTGTGAGAAAAAGCTTTTTTCTAACCTAATGAGAAGATGGGATGTTTCTTTAGAATAGCTAAGTGATTCTAAAAACTAATGTGGTTTTGCATTCAGTAGTGGACAGATTCTTGAAGCTTGTACACACCATAAATTTGCAAGGTTCCTCAGTTGTTCAACTGCTGGTCAGTCTCAAATAGACTCATTAAAAATTGTGAAAGTATCAGTTAATGTGTTGTTCTAGACTTAATACCTCTTAGGGGTCAAAAAATGTTCAAGCTATTCGAAAAAAACAGGATCTGTTTTTCAAAATTTTTGACAAGCACACCCATTTTTTTTTCTGTCTATTCAAAATGGGAGCTCTCCATGAAATATAAAAACCACTTCACATGGCCACTTACATTGAACTTTTGGCTCAGACGGTGACTGTGACATTTTCATGCGAAAATTACTTTTAATCCATGGAACTAAAAAATTCCCATGACTATCTTACTTGATTATCCAACTTACAGGCTGAGGAAATTCACGAAGATAACATCAGATGGAATGCTCAGATGGCAGGAATTGATATGGTCCAATCAACAAGACAACAGGGCTCACAGGAGGTAATTTATCATTACAAGACTTATTGGATGTATTTATTGGATGATACCAGGAAGTATCCATACCCTAGCACAGGTGGCATAAGCATTTTGACCCCCCCTCCCCCCCCGCCACCCCCCTTGCCTTCTGAAATTTCAAAATGCTCTGCCACCATGTCCTCCCAAGTTTAAAATAATTAACCCGCCCATCGGCTGGATTTCCCTTTTTTACTTCAACCATCTGGAAGCTAGCTTGACTCCCAGAAGTTTACCAACGTAACTTAATCCACAGGGCTTGAAATTGCAACTAAATTAAACAATCACGGACATTCCGCATTACATGTATGTTCAACGATTAAAACTTGCACCTCTAATCAGTCACAATTTTGCAACTAGTTTTGGACCAACTAATTGTTTTGTGTGTTAATTACTCTCATGGAAAAAAAAAACATGTGAGCAACTGCTGGCTATAATTTACCTGTGATATTTACGAACAATATTTGGCACTTGTTCAGACTACATTAAAGTGGTTTCTTTATGAATATGTATTGCTGGCACATAGTAAGCAAACATGCTGGGTCGCAAATGATTTCTGGCAAGAAATTCATCAACTTTAAGGCCTCTGGAGCCCAATTTACAACACAGATGTTTTGCCTTTTTTTCTGTAAGTGAATGTGAACACATGCATGATCAATTAATGCTTGTCTAATGTATCTTGATATCCATGGTTGTCAACAGTGTTGTCAGTTCATTCATGTATTCACACTCTTGTCTGTCCCCTCTAGACCCCTACCCAATGCCCCCAGAATTCCAACCATAAGTAACCCATGCCTTTCAATTTCTGGTCCAAAGACCCCTCCATACCCTCAGAATTCCAAAAAGCTGTCTGTGCTATAAATTAAAGTTAAGCCTTGGAGCCGACTGGCTCATAGTTACCGGAGCTTATCCCAGTTCTGTAGCATAAAGCAGCTAGGAGTATTTCTACTCCCCCTAGACTGGATGCTTGTCCGTCGCAGGTCACTCCCCTGCAATTTGTTGGTTTCTCCAGCCCCAGTGTCAGTGCTTTTAAGTCGTCTCTGAAAACTCATCTTTTTAAACATCATTTTATTTCTTAGGTAATGCAACTTGTATTATTCTGTTTTCTTCTTCCATTTTGAAGAGCCTTAGAACTTTTGTGCACTCTAATAATAATAATAATAATTATAATAATAATAATAATAATAATAATAATAATAATAATAATAATAATAATAATAGGAATAACAATAACAGTAACAATAACAATAATGACAATGACAATGATAATGATAATGATAATGATACTAATAATAATAATAATAATAATAATAATAATAATAATAATAATAATGAATAATGTTGTTATTATTACTGTTGTTATTAATTAATTTGCTGGTACCCATTTATACTCCTGGGTAGAGAGAGGCACTGTGAGAGTCTATTGTCTTGCCCAAGAACACAAAACAGTGTCCCCGGACAGGAAAAAATAAGCTATTTGCCATATCAGTAAATTTTTCATGTGTGCAGCTGTTAAAATATATTTCAACAGATGAACTTCTCAACAACATACTACAAGGTTCATGATCTTCTTGGAAGGCAACAAGGTCCTGGAGTTAAGAGACCTCCATCAATGCCTTACTCTTACAACATCATCACAGGTAAACTCAAACAAATTATAATGCTTCCAATGCTTAAGATTCCTAACCAAATTATGTAAGATTAGGTATTCAGTGATGTATCACAAGGTGCAAAGGTGCAGGTTTGGTACCTCTAAGGATGTTCATCCTGAAATGGTCCATAGCGGGAACTTTTGTGGTACATTTAAGGTTACTGAGCCAAAGAAAAACAGCAGAAGGTAATGTGTTGTTTTAGAATTGGCACAAAACAGGATATTGCGGTTCTTTTCAAATTTTCTGAAGAGCACCCCCATCGTTTTTATATGGAGCTACCCCCGGGGTTTTCCTTTCACGACCTTAGTGATTTGGTATATACTATTACTAACAGTGTTTTTGAGGTCATTGTTTTGGTCTGAAAATAGAGGGTCTGGCTTGTGCACTCTTGTATGGAATTTGGGACGGGTAAAATAGGACACATTAAGTCTTCCTATTTAGGTCTGAAACAGGGCAGAGGTTTTAGGAAGTGTACCACACACCATCCCCCAGGTTTCCATAGTTTACATTTGGGCCTAGGCTCAATTTCCAACCGTTTTGGGAGTGCAGTATCTTCCTCAGAACCTAGTGTGGGGCAAGGAAAGTGGACTCACAAAATAGCTGGAAATGGCGTCCAGCCTAATTCAAGCCAGGACTGCTCAGATTGTGCGTCACTTTACTTTGAGGGCAGGTCCTTGGTGGAAAAGATGACCTCATGCTTGGTCTATGACTTTCATATATACAACACTGATGAAACTGATGTTTTGACAGGTGAACCTTGTCCCAGTCAGGTGGGCGATGATTACAGGCTGACATCAGGAAACAGAATTCTACACAGTGCTCGTCACAGTGATCAGGGACAGCAACTTATTCTTGGATAGCTGTTATGTGTGCTTAAGGAAATGGTGAAAATTATGATGGAGCAGTGAGTCATGGACAATTCTCACTCAAAAAATTGTAAAATCTGTTAAGTTCTAAAAATCCTAGGTTTTCTATGTTCTTTTTCCTGTTCACTTCCTCTATGAAATGAAAGGCTAACAATATCAAAATGAATTTGTTTCGAATATTTCTTATTTTTGGTCACGAGTGAATAGATATTTTTAAATGCAACGAAGTTATTGTCACGGAGTAAAACTCAAATGCAATATTCTGTTTGGGGCATTATTAAATTTTTTTTGTACATACATGATCAAACATGAATAAATTCTGGATTTTGTCAGCTTTTTGGGAATTATTTTTATGTTTACTTTATCTTTAATTCCCGATTATTTATCAAATAGAAGATGAAGTGCCTTGTTCTCCAAGGAAATAATAAGGTCGAGAAAAACTGCCAGTGGACACATGACCTGTCCGTGGATACATGCATCATTTTCCTGGAAAACATGGGAACTCCGTCTTCTATCATGGATGAAGGATCATGAAGGGGTGCGAGGGTGAATGGACGTGAAGGCGGATGAATGTGAAGGTGGATGAAGATAGGGGTATTTTAGGTGGATGAAGTTGAATGCATATAAAATGCTTACATGTGCACCGTATCAAGAGTGAGCTTTATTGTTTACATAACTTATACTTCTGACATTCTTGATTCGGGGCAAACGTAAACTTAAGGTGGCTCAAAACAGTTTCCAGCACATTCCAAGACTTAGATTTTGATGTGTCATAATAACCACTCTTTATCAATTGATGCTACAATCATGGTATCAAAAAACTGCCCAATCACTGGTGAACACGTTGGTATTATTTTCTTGACACAATAGGTTACCATAGCAACACTACGAACTGCTAAAAGCACCCTTAATTTGAGCTTTAAGCGCTTATATTTCAAAAATGGCACGGTGAATTTTTTTTTATTATAGAATTTTGATAAGCAGGATAAGATGCAACGTTTGGCAAAGTTTAAAAAAAATTCTGTACATGGGGTTCAGAGCCACCTTAAATTTTTGAAAACATGATTGTAGCATCAATTGATAAAGAGTAAGAGCGGCAGTTATGACCCATCAAAATCTTCGTCTTGGAAAGTGCTGGAAACTGTTTTGAGCCACCTTAAATAACTTATTTTTTGCGCTCATTATGGGAACCGCAAAAAAAGTGATGAAACAAATCAAATGTTTGCTCACCTCGCGCCTTCTGATAGAGTTGAGCTCTCTTCAGCTCTTAATTTGGGCAACATGTTTTATCTATGAGAAATACCAACACGTAATAACTAGTGCAAAAGAAGAGTGAGAGCTGAACAAGTACAAGGAAACATGGTACCTCACGGCCTCATACACTATTGGATGAGAACCTGTGAAAAACCTGTGAAAAACCTATGAAATAACCTGTGGCACTGAAACACCCTGTGAAAAAACCTGTGAATTTTGCAAGGGCTAAATTTTGTAGAAAAATCACAAAATTTAGAACCTGTGAAAAAACCTGTGAAGTTTAAGACCTGTGAAAAAACATATGAAAAAACATGTGAACAAAGTAGGAAGAAATTTCACTTTTAAAACCTGTGAATAAACCTGTGAAATAACCTGTGAAAAAATTTTGCTGAAAGTATGTTCAAAAATACCTGTGAAAAAAGCTGTGAATAAGCTATCAAGAAGTTTCCCTGAAAATAAAACAGTGAAAACATAATGGAAAAAATCAATTCTGCATAAAAAACTTGAAACATTTTGCAAATTTTGCATAATTTAAATCCACTTTGCACTGCATCATCCATGTGGTTAAATTAGCAACTTGTTGAGTTATCTTCAGCAAGTTGGCATGGAAAGGGCTTGTGGGTTGTCAAATTATTGATGCAAAATTTGACCATGCAGGCAAATCTTTGAATCTACATTAGGTTCATGCAACCATATCATGAATGTTCAATGCCTGCTATGATTTATAATGCTGCATGTGTCATTTAAGGACGTTCGCGCCCATTGCTACTGCGCACGCTATTCATTGGTCATGTGCATGCCACGTCATTTTCAAGCGCGCACCCCGAGTCGAAAACTTAACAAAATATAGAGCTGATGACCTTTGCGTTAACTTGGTGCGCGAATATTTTTGTTGGATACTCAGTGACCCCAACTTTTTTTTCAGCAGATCACTTCCTTTTCTGCCTCTTTCCATTATACAAAAAACACAAAAAAAATCTGTATGTGGGAAGTTTTAATTTTTTCTCATATACTATTTAAAAAGGGTCGAATTGGTACGTATAGATACAGATGTGTGTGACTTAGAAGTTTTATTTTTTAAGGCTAATTCTAGCTGATTTAATGACATCTGAAGCAAAGATCTATCAAATAGGCCTATATAAGCTGTGTTAAACACTCGTAACTTAGATATGATTCTTCAACTTAAATATATGTCGATAGTAATGAATCCGGCCAGAATCGCCTCGAATGACTGGAAATCCTAGAAATGCTATGGTCTGTGCTACGCCCTATCTTCAAAACGAGTTCGGTGACCCCCGATTTTTTTTACGTTTTGAATCCAATCTTATCATTTTCTACCGACAGTCAAAGTTTTAAAAAATTCTGTTTGTGGGAAGTTTTTGGGTGCAAATGTCCTTAATACTATATAGGTCACTTTGTGTGTTATTGTTCTGCATTCAAAATGGAGTTAAATATTACACTTAAATTTAATACCTTTTCTTACAGAATCCCAATAATAAAAATTGTAGCACAAAAATTATTACTCTTTCTGATTCTGTATGGAATTACATTGGCTGCTTGTTTTATTTGATGTAAGACTCACTTTGGTAACACAATTTCATCAAGTCAAAACTGTAGAATATCTTGTATTAATAGAAGAGTCATAAATGAAGGGGTCATAATTATTACAGACCCCTAGTTTGATTTTCACAAAAGGGATACATCCTACTGATGCGCATTGCCCTGACACACAATCCTACAGATATATTAACTGCAATCGACATATCCCTGGACAGGTACGATTAGGTTGCCCAGTAGGTATCTTTAATACAATAATATTAATATCTCTTTAACTGTGATTAGTTTTGTAACTTACTTTGCAGCAAAAACACAGGATGGCAAGGACAAGACTTGTTAAAGAAAGCATGAAACACAACTCCAAGCCAATTTAGGCCAACTGCTATTTAACCCATGCTCTCTGAATCAGTCATTTAAAGCCAGCTTTTAATGGCAAACGTAGGCACGCAAAGCATGCAAGAGTTATTTTTTTGTGATAGGAACATTCGTAAACTGTTTACATTAATGATTTAGTTAAGTTTTTTTGCTCCCATATGAAAAACGAAAGTGTCAAGTTACCATTTGTAACTAAAAATAGCAAGCATCTCATGGGAACAAGTGGTGACGATGTGTCAGCTCTAATTGAATTTACCCCCTTGTGAAAAACAAGTGTCAAATTACCCTTTGGAACTAAAAAATAAAAATATCTCTCTATATTTGCATGCAACAAGAACAAAACAATCGTTACCTGTACCTATTTTAAACGTCTGAACTCTTTCAAATCAAAATAGTCCCGTCTCCTCTAAAACATTTCCCAAGACCTAGAAGCAACGATGCATGACGTCTAATTGAATTTACTCCTTGTGAAAAACAAAAATATCAAGTTACCTTTGTAACTAAAAATAAAAACATCTCGTTCATTTGCATACAACTAGCTCATGCAATGTTTTAAACTTCAAGGCTCATCTTGTCCATAACTAAAATCCTCAGCCTAACCCACAGAAAATGCCGAAGTAAACCCAATATATGAATACTTCCTCCTCTTTTATAGAACAATAAATATGGCCATTCTAAACTGTATCGGAGTCAAATCTTCTCATATACCATTTACCTTTAAAACAAGAAATTTGATTGGCTGTTTATAGTAGATCCGATCTGATTGGTGTGACATACATACATCTCTCACTGACTCACTTACTAAATCATTGACTCACTGACTCACTGATCCATTGACCCGTCCATACCATACTCGACACGCCGACTAAGAGGCATGTTGTAGAACTGAATGTTGCTGACTTAAATGTAGTTCTCATCAGGAGGAAACATAATTATGCATCATAATAAAAATCAAATGACATCTAAAAACATCTTTATTGATCATTGAGTGTTTGGTTCTAATAACAGAACTGTTCACAAGTAGGAGCTGTGTCAATCTTTGTCCATGGGAGCAGCTGCTTGGTCAAGTGCAGTGGTTTGATGAAGAGAACTGAGCTGCAATCTGCACTCTTTCTTTATTGTCTCTCCTAGCAGTTTGGAATCTGCAAGGCTCCCTATGTATGTTGCTGAACTTTTATGTCACCTCATTCCTTAACCAGAGTTCTGCAATGCCCAGGAAATCTTTTGTCAGTGGTGACCTCTAGCTGCACTGCTGTGGTTTCTGGTAGTTGCAGTTTCTTTTTTGCAGGTTTTTACTTTTTAGCAGGTGGTTGTTGACAGTCATATTTGCAGCTGTTTGAATGGCTCTGAAAATAGCCGTTTAAATTTCATAATTTGTATGAATAGAAATGGTAGCTTTTTAAGGAGAATGGAGGGTAAGTTAATTTTCTATAACCACTGAAAGTTAAAAAAATAACTGGCGGACACTGAAAAGATATGGAATAAAATATTAGTGTTGTGAATGATGTTATAACTCAATCGAGATATCCATCTCAGCAGAATGGTGTAACTACACTGTTCTCCAGTGGTTTGAGGAGATACGATCCAGCTGGGACAAGATAATGTAAGGACAGGTGTGACTCATAGAGTTACATAACATCTGTTTCAATGGCTCTGAAAAGAGCCGTTTAAAATTCACAATCTTTAGACAGGCAGGCTCAG
>JAHPZR010021331.1:20000-27195 GCA_019787425.1 Platygyra sinensis | reverse complement strand
TCACTCAAACGTATATGAAGACACATCCAGTACATAATGTGAACAGAAACATAACTTTTTTTTTTATGCAAACGTTTTAACAGTTTTATAAACAACTAAAACGTTGATGTTGAAATGAATCGAGAGAAAATTATTAGCTGTAATTACTACAGTTCTTGTTCGCACACGTTCGTATTTGTAACGAGTTCTTAGCTCCTCGACGAAACGTGCTAGATTAAATGACTGATCGATTGATTGAATCGTTGTCCAGACAATAACGGTTGTGTCGTCCTTAATATTTTAAAATTAAAGCACTAGCAACTTGAAAGAAAAGCACTAATAACTCCAATTATTTGTCCACCGCTATCACTTATGATAAAGAATCTAAAGATACCCCCTGAATTACTCCAACTTGCAGATCGTTTGCAATCAGAAAATCTTGACTTAGATATCATCATTGTAAACGTATATTACGACTATTATTGCCAGTATACCATGAAAGTGATGATCGTGCTCCAGTTCTTACTTTCCAAAAATGACAATGTCGTCAGCGATCCTAATGGTGCCCTCGCAACCTTCAAAGGTTGGTGTATCTTTGCTTGGAAAACGTCCTGTGACATCTTGAGACCAAATGGCACGAGCACAATTCTGTAGCGGCCAGCTCAACGTTCCAATAACCACATTTCGCGTCAACAATGGAGAAGTACTTGGCACCACTTAGCTTCGGGGGAATTTCTTCCAGAGTAGGGATCACGGTGATGCTGTTTGGCCATGTTTCCCTGTAACATCCTGAAGAAGAAAGGCCGTACCTTCCGAAATTTTGGAAATATCGGTTGCATTCAACGGTGAACTTTGCTACAATAGCAGTTTAGAGTGACACGGTTGAGTTTCGGACAGCCCAGTGATGGCTGGTCCATCTGATTCCGTGGCAAAGAAAGTTGCGACTGATTTCCTGCGGTTGATATCACAATCAATTTAGGACTTCCCATATTTACCATTGAGCAAAAAAAAACCCGGGAATTTCGGTTGAAAATCTAATGGAACAGTAATTTTCCGGAAAATGCCTTCGGAAATTGTAGACCACTTCCAGAGGTGATTCTCTTTTTCCGTTCGGAACGGAACGGCGGAAATTTCCTTACCATTTGCCAAACTTCCCAGTTTCCAGTCTCTCACCAGCCGAAAACAATAACGGGAAATCGAATTGCAAATGGTAAGCGCCATTTCGTTCGGTTGGTTTGCTTATTTTGGAAAACCCTTACATTATTCAACGATCGTCCCAATCGGTTTATTCACCCACACACCCACAGTCTCAACGGAAGAATGTTTCTGTGTCTAACTTGGCCTTGAACTCAGTCAGGTTGGGCGACTGCTGATTCGGTGTAGGTCAACGTTTACGGTCACGAATATCACATTTGCAGTTTGAGCTTGAGGCCCGATAAAATTCACTGTGATTGAGATTCAAACGTAATTGTTTCAAACTGATCACTCAGTTCTCTTCTATCTCCATCTCTACGTTTTCCTCTTGCGGATCTTGTCTGTTGCATCGACCTGTACTCCTGTAGTGATGACGCGACCTAGAGTTTTCTCTTTTCCTTTGCCGTCCTCGTGTTCCACCTTGGTTTCTGGAGCTGTAACCCTTGCCCAGAGATTTTCTTTTTGACAAATTAGGTACACAGATCCATATGTAGAGCACTTCTTTCTGGGCTGTAAAGGATGATCCAGTCCGCAGTTAGGGCATTTCTTTGCCTTGTTCTCGCTCTCGTTCTCGTCCCCTTGGGATGACATGGCAATTGATATCTGGAAAGATCTTCCATCTTCTTTAAAAGACTTAAGTGTGTATGCATTTCCGAAGTATAAAACGTTACCTCCTGTCAGAACAAAAACGGAACCAATTTTCCACTTAGCTAAGTTTGTAAATTAATAAGTCATTTAATTATTGCTGTAATTTTTTTTATAGTCCTTTAATTATTGTTGTAATTTGTACCTTGTAATTACCTGCTTTTTTTTATAACTTAAATTGTACGGGGAGCTAACTAGAAAACCTATCGGTTCACTGAGCTCCCCAGCTCGCGACCTACTAACTAACTAAAAGAAAAAAAGTACTAAAAATGCTACCCTAACTTTATTAAGAATTTAAAATCAAATGTACACAACAATATGAGCTGAATAAAACATTATTAAATTTTATGAATATCTTTGTTGCTTTTGCCACCCAACTTTTCCATTTGTGATTGGGTGGCTTCATAGGTCTTGGCGATGTCAATAGCCTCGTCGAGAGTATAAGCTGTTCACCTTCTTCTCGTAACCTTTCTTGTACTTTTCTTGTGTTTGGTTCCAACGATTTAATGCACGATCATGCGTTCGTCCGACTTGTCTCTGAATCGGCACCTCGTGGTTTAATTTCGGCAACTTGTTAGGAAAACGTCGCCAAATTCATCGTTCTTCTGTCTGAGCTGTTGAAGCTGTTATCTGGCTAACCTGTGGCTCACTTTCGGCACTACGTGTTTCTCAATTCTCTCCCATTTTGTCTTCGGCTTTTTTCCAGGTCCAACTATTGTGTGTTTCTAACCCTTGTCTTCCAATCCACAATAAAATGAACGTGGCTTGTTCCTAGGCCGACGTCTTCGAATATGGGCCGCTGAAAATCAGGTCCCAGTATTTAAACTTGGTTAATTCGTCCTCAAGTTGGTAGTGTACCAATAGGCCTTTTGCAACAGTTGGTCACGTGACCGATAATTTCTAAACTTTTAGCTGCAGCTAAATGAATTTCAGAGCTGCAAAGAGCATGTTCTAAATCTGAGCCAGGACACCAATTTTCAGACCAATGCCGTATAGGGTTGAGATTTAATGACGATTTGAATATTGCAAAAATTAGAAGGTTTTGTATGGAAGCGATGAAGCTTTGCCCCCCAGAAACCTTTTCTGTTATCAATCACAACCAAAAGAAGCTGCTGGCATATAACTATTGGAGACAGAAAGAGGGGTACAATATTAGGAAGACTGGAAATTTCTAGGCCCTTACACCGAAAGGCAAAGATTTTATGACAGCTTGAAAACTTGCAAAATTACAAGGATTTGTATGGAAAACAACTGGAGCGTGACTGGAGGGCAAAGCGACTTCTTCTAATACAAATCCTTCTAATTTCTAACGCCCATAAAAATTCCCCCTTAAAAGATATAAACCTGAAAATTTGCATGTAAGCTTATTTGGAACTGATCTTTCCATTTCTGATAACATTATGAATTACCAATGATTAATCAGTGTGTTCTTGAAAAATACGTCACGTGACCAACTGTTGCAAAAGGCCTATTAATCTCCGGGGTTTTGAATCCCACAGCAGTAGCCATGAAGAGAAATTTCAGTTCGGTTGAATTCGGTTCGCTTTAATTTACTTTTACTCCTGACACCATGTCGTAGAAATAAACCAATAAACCAGGCAAGAGATAAGCTTAGAAAACAATGATTCAAGGCTGATACCAGCACGTAGAAAGCTTAACGGGACAATGACATAATAGGTCAATAATAGAGTCCAAACTGAAAGCCAAGAATTGCAACCGTGGACAGCTGTTTCGTCCTTGTTAGGTCTCTTCAGCACGGTGTAGCAAGTAATGAAGTAATCGGTTGATCGGCTGATCGTCCACTAAATGCCGCAGATGGTGATGACCTCAGATGGAACTCAAATCCAAATTTTTGCAGACTGGCCTATGTCACATGCAAAACGCGCGACAAAGGTCGTCGTTTGTGATAAAGAGACTGCGGACAGACAAAAACTGTCCCGCCGAAAAAATCATGGCCAAACCAGGTAAGTTCAGTACATCATGTTGTGAAGATGGGGATTCCATCAGGACCAAAAACTTTCAACTGCAAGGATGCCAAGTTGTCATTCAGGTGGATACAGATTGTAAGCTGGACAGTACAATTCACCCCCACCCCCCATCACTTTTCTGATGGTCCTTCCCTGAGCATTCCATTGCCTAATTCTCTTCTCGCAGTTGAAAATTCTCGTGATCACTTTTATCTCTCATAGTTTACTTCCTGGATTTCCGAAGGGCGTTGTTATTTATATTTGGAGGTGTGGCAAGATGTTTGTATTAAAAGATGAAATGTTACAGGACTCTTTGTTTTATGGATTTTGGCACATAACTGTTGAGTTATTTCAATAGCCAACTGGTCAGCCTCCCACCAGTTGGGATTCTTAATAGTTTATGTGCTATTTGCAATATTTATACATCGTAACAATACATAGTCGGTGGCTAGTGTTAAACCAAGGGACTCATCAGAGACCTTTCGAAACGAGCTGTGTAAGACTAGCCACCAACAATGTATCATCATAAGGAACTGTAAGCTGGCAATATTTACTTATTCATTCACTCTGTCCCCAATTATCACAACTATATAAAGTTATTTTTTTATTGTTTTTGGGCACATGGAAATCTGTTTCAATTAGCGCTTTAACTGATAAAACTGCCTTTTGCTAAAACACGCGGGTGTACTCAAGGTGACGTCACGAAGGCCTATTTTTTATCAATCATATTTTACATGTGAATGTAAACCAAACTTAATGTGGACCATAAAGCTCATCCAGTTTCACCACAGTCTACAGCGCTGCTCAGGATTCAGGGAGCTTCCTTTTGGACAGTTATACACCTTGGCAAATTCTTCCATATTGGACAAAACACCATTTACCCTGAAAGTAAGAAGTAACATCTGAGAAGCTGTAATGACTAAAGTGTTAATGAAACATCCATGAAAGCGTTGAAAGTTTCGCATTAAAACAGGGGCAATCATCATAGTCCCTGACACTGCATTCCGTGGGCGCGCGTTAAAAAGAGCCTGGGACCTACCTATAAATAGGTAAAGCGTGTGGATCAGCTTTAGCTCTCCTGAAGATCTGTGTGGGACTAAAATTACTGCACCACATCTGACAGGAGAAAGAAACATATTTCACGCACTTGTTCGCAAAGCCCAACGGGCCACAACTGAGTGTCAGTCTTATAGAGGTGTCCGCAATATTGAGGTAGAGGGTGTCCGTAAGGAGAGGATTGGCCTCAATTGCTGACACCTCCCTAAGCTGTTGTCTTGTGGTGTCAGTAATAAAGAGGGTCCACTCTATTTCCTTCGACCTTATGTGTTGAAGGACTTCGCGTTTTTTAATCTAATCTTGCCAACTCGTGTAATTTTAACTTCGGCCAATCTGTCAAAACACTGAAAGAAATATGTAAATACATTACCAAAAAAAGCCATTGGTAATGTATTTACATCTTTCTTTCAGTGTTTGCAAGGCTTTCTTATCTCTAGAAAATTTCTGTGAAACTGTCAAAAGATTGAAGTGATGTTAATAGTTGTTACTTGTGCATAACTCAGGAAGAACATCTGTTCACTAGATCTCTTCAGACCAGGCACCAGCTCCTCAACGCCATGTTCTCGCACCCAATTTTTATAAGCCTGTGAGAAAAAAACTAGTGTTACTGAATAATATCTACTCAAAACAAAACAAAGCGAAACAAAACAAAACAAAACAAAAAATAGAAACAATGTCCCTTCCTACAATTTTAAGTTATGTAAAAGTGTTGTTCTACTCACCCTAAAGGCAATCCTGAGAGCTCCATTGTCGGCAATGTTCTCGGGTAATGTTAGTCGACCGTCAACCTAACGAGTTAAATTGTACGTTTTAGGATATTGATGAAATAGGTGTTACCTTAAAATGACATTGTTAGCATTTGCCAGTTTTACTTGATATAAAGATTCTTGCGCTTATATAACATTTTTGTGACATGAAGCGACAGCAACTGTCTGTACTGTGTAGACTTCGTGAACACAGTGCTAAGACAGTGTTCTCCCAGTGCGGTCTTCGTGCTAGCTTGACAATATAGATATAACCGTGGTTTGAGAGAAGCTCTGCGAGAGGATGGTGTAAAAAGAAAAACTTTATTTTAGGTGCCAACGGATTTCATAACAATGAAGCAATGCTTATAACTACGTGGAAAGCTTAACAGGACAACGTCATGATGGAGTCCGAACTGAAAGCCAAGAATTGCAATCGGGGACAGCTATTTCGACCTGTTTGGGTCTCGTCAGCGTCTCGTCAATGCAGCATAAAGTGAAGCAACCGGATGGCTGACCGATCCTCCGCCAAATCATGGCACGTGATGGTAATGACCTAAGATGCAACTCAAGTCCAACTGTTTGCCGATTGGCTAATGTCACACGCAAAACGCGTGCCAACGGACAGTAGGCAAAAATTCAGAATATCTTGTCCTTGTTGCGTTACTAGAAGACTGAGGACAGTCAAAACTTGTCCCACAGAAAATAAATGGCCAGCACACTGTATCAAGGGACTTAGCATTTCGGCTAATTGGGGACACGATAGGTTATTTACAATATCAAAATAAGCCAATTACAATTAAACTTTATAATCTAAAAAACCTAAACTAACTAGTCAGAACTCGTTTTCCAGTCTCTCTTCTGGCGCGCTGATGATGAGCTCAGTATCACGCCTTCCTCAGTCAAGTCATTTTGCAAATGTTTTCATTATAGGTTAATTTTCTTGATATATTTTCTGTAATTATAATATTATTGTATTTATATTCTCAATAAACTTAAATTTAAATTTGTAACTGTAATTGCATTGAGCTGAAAAACCCACTTAGGGAGCATCAATAAAGTTTGTAGTTTGTAAGTCAGTAAATCATGAAGAAAAATTCCCTTTGTTCACAGGCTTTAGCCGCTACCTCCACTATAACCCAATATACTATGCTACTCCCTACGTATAAAATACAAAAAAAAAATGCTACTCCCTACGTACAAATATCTTTCGACCGTACACATCCGGCAGGGGGTATTCATTGTACTGGTCGACCAGGCATTGGGATCTGTTTTGGAATCCAGTTAATGTGAAGTTACTCCACCAAGGCTTGCTGATTTCACCGTATTTATTAAACAGACGACCTACAATGATAAGTTAACAAAGAAAGTCAGCAGCAACTGGTTTACCAACAAATCAGCCACTACAGCTATGCTGTTATATTCCTTACCGACGTTATCGAAGCCATGGGTAAGCTCGTGAGCCAAGGCTATGCCAATTCCTCCAAAGTTCACTGCTCTGTGTATTTGACGTAAGGTAAGGATTACTCAAAGGTAAGTCTATAATTACCTTTGCTGAAGACATCTATTAGATAGCATTTACTGTGGCCGTTAAACAATATGCCCTCCCCC
>JAHPZR010021331.1:0-15000 GCA_019787425.1 Platygyra sinensis | reverse complement strand
GAAAATCAAAAAAACTTTAAAATAACGAAAAACTTGACAGTGAAGCTATAATTCCAAAGTCGAGCCCTGTCCTCTTAGCTCGTGCGGTGTATGCCTTTATTTAAAAAGGTTTGCAAGGGTTTTGAAAATGACTCTTTAAAAAGTCAATTATGCTGATGTTCAGACTGAAAAGTTCCGTTTTGCATTAGAATGTCCAAGAATAAAATTCACTGTTTCTACAATAAGAAGAAGACAAAACTCAGTGTCTTAAAATAACTGAGGAGTACGTGCTGCCTTTGTAATTATATCTACAAGGTCTTCTCGGATTAGGACTTTAAAACCGTAGGCCCCGTCTCCTGCATGTTCGATGTCATGGTTCGCAGAGGACGTAAAAGAACCCACACGCTTATCGTAAAGAGTAGGCATGAAGTTCCCGGTGTTGTGGTCTGGCTTTTGTGTTTATACTGAGGGCTGGGTGGGAAATGCTCGGAGATATTAGCTACGATGAAGCTACTCTAAAATCCGAGGGCAAATAGAGTATTCACTCTTTCACTCATTCAGGCACACCCCGTGTAAATTATTAGTTCCGTTCAACGTTGGATAGCGGTCCGGATCAGCACAGACGAATAGTTAACCGTCCCAATAGAAAATGGTCGAACAAAACCTCTTTGGGTCCTATTCTTTCTTAAAAATTAAAAGTAGCGAGATCGAGTTTGGTTAGGATACGTTCAGATGCTTCAATCAAATCCCTGAGCCAAACCTAAATAGTTGCCTAAGCAGAATCTGGCATTGAGATTTTAACGGATGTAATGTTAGAAAAAGATCATGTTAGCGACAAACCAGTGGGACCATCCTCTTGTCAAATGCCTTCTCTATGTATAAGCTTCCAGTAGCAAACGTGAGCCCGCGGTAGTAGTTGGTCGTTGTAATGCACGTCAGCCATCTTGCCGATTCAGCTTTGATATGAGAAGTTTGTCTTTTGTACTTGGCCTCAGCCTCTCGGAAAGGTTTGGAAAGGAATGGTATTAGTCTCCTTAACACTGTCCAGATGAAGTAATCGGACAGGATACTGTGGGAAATAAGGATTGCAGAATTAAGTTAAAACTACGCTGTTCGGATAAGCGTGACCAAAACGATGAACCAAGTAGCGGCCCTTAATTACACTTCACAAAACATTCTTGAAAATACAATAAATTGCCTGAATTAAATTTTGTCGTCATCTGAAATTTAGCCTAGCTGTTCCAGGAGAGCGGGTCTGGGTCTGGGTCTGGGTCTGGGTCCCGCCGATCATCCCCACAGTAACCCTAGTGACCGAGAACATGAAGGCCTGGAAAAATGAAATAAATTTTGTCCGTTGAAGTAGTTCCAGAAAGTGACCACGTGCACTCCTCTTACAGCTAGCTAGATACACAATTTTTTTCACCATCTTCTTCCAAACCAACAGCTGATCTAGGTGACGATGTAGATACTTACGCCTAAGCGCCTAAAGCGACGAGTTATTCGTCATTGACTGCTTCTCTAATAATCAGACTTACACGTTATCTGCAGCAAGCACAACATCGGAGATGTTTCGGAGATACTCGGGCGAAGGCACGATGATATTCTCGGAAGAGTTTAATGTGATGTTATACTGAGAGAACAAGCTGTTGAAATGCGACCGCCATTGAAACTGCGAAGTAAAAGAACGTTTTTATGAGAGAGCAATATTGTGTTGTAACGAATAGTGGTCTCAGGCGAAAAAAACAAGCACATTTAACTTTTGTAAATATGACGAAAATCCTGAAAGTTTTATCAAGCAACAAAAACTGAAGAGAAATTGACATTTGGGAGAATCTTTGGACGAGGAGAGCATCAGATATAGAGTATAACTGAACTACTGCCGTGAGCCTTAATTCATCACACAACACGACACCGGCCCCTAAAAGCTGATTTTGTCTTGGTCTAGCGGTGGTAACGTATAATAAATAAATTAATTACTGCAGGAAACTTGAAACTAAAAAAAGAAACTTTCTTCCGCGTACTACATGTAAGAATGATGAGAAACGGAGTTGCAGTTTATCCTCTAATAAGAGTTGGAAAGTAGACTGAGTGCTTGAAATGAGCCACAAAATGTTTCTTTTACCCCAGGAGCGAGTTTTTGGAGTTCTTCTATTGTGACTTTGTTGTGTGTATTCTCGTAAAGGAACGCCTGAGAAGGCATACTCTACAAAGAAAGAAATAGATAAAAGATAAGTCCTGTTGAAAGCTAAAACTAGTATCAAAGTAAAACGTAACCAAGCGTCTGATCACGTGACAAAAAACAGTCACTTTACCCGAGCAAGTTGTTCTTCAAACTTGAGAATTCCACGCATGTGTTGTACGATGGTAGATTTCTGTCCTCCAAGAAGCATACCTACTGTTGTCATATATTCAAGATATGCATTCCTCTTCTAACAAAAAAAATTCAAATAATATTTGAAAGAGGAATAGCTCATAAGTTGAATCTTGTGGTATCTGATACTCAAGTTAAATATTTGACTCATTTTTGATTCCAGTTTGAATTGGAAACCATACTTGCACGAATTGAGTAAGAAGGTTTCAAGAGGTATTGGAGTGCTATCTAAAATTAGATATTTTGTAAACAGAAACATATTACATCAATTATATTCTGATTCAATTATCTACCCCTTCCTCACTTATGGTCTATCAATTTGGGGCAATACTTACAGTGCTACTCTTAAACCCTTAAGAACTCTTCAAAAAAGAGCTATACGTACTATCTTTTTCAAAACCAGATGAACACTCCGAGCCTCTTTTTAAGGAATTAGAGATACTTAAATTAACTGATCTTGTTACCCTTCACAATGCATTCCTCATGTATCATTACCATTATAATATTTTTCCATCTTCCTTTGAAAATTGTTTCCCAACAGTAGCATCTGTACACTCATACAATATCAGACTTGCTTCTAAATCAACCTATTACATCAATACCATCAAAACAATCTATGGTAAATTCAACATTCGCTTTGCAGCTGTAAAAGTTTGGAATAACCTTGACGAAAACATTAAACACCTCCCCCTTAAAACGTTTAAAAACAAAGTTAAGTCAAACATCTTACAGTCTTACTGTTCATGAGTTTTCAACTGGTATTTGTTTGTCTATTTATTTATTTTTCTATTTATTTATTTATTTACTTATTTATTTATTAGTTATTTATTTATTTTTTCTTTTCGTCTCTTTTTATTCTAATTGATTATTTTGCTCAAGCTTTAGTGCCAACCTACCTCTTATATTCAAACATTACTTAGTTTTGCTCAGCTCGGTTAGCTTTTTAGTTATCGTGAGTAATCATTACCTTTTTTTGTATTAATATATTGCATTGTAAAATTTTAGCATTCTATTTTGGTAATAAAGCTGGTTGTTGTTGTTGTTATATTTCGTAGAGTTCTATACTATAGCAAATGCTGTAATCTGATTGGTTGGGCCATTACACACTATTGGCCATTATAGCACTATAATACCACTAAATCTGTGGAAATAATTCATTTGATTTTTGAACTAGCGCGCAAGAGAAAATTTAGTGGTGAACAATAAAGGCAATAGAGTGTTTGTCTTGGAACTATCGGTTCGCTTCTCGGGCAAATATTAATTTTTTAAAAAAACATCAAGTTTCCAAGGAGCAACTTTTCTCGACAGAAACACTCTATTGTGTAATTAGTGTGCAGTGGCTGGAGGTCGTCCGGAAAGTTCAACGTTTTTTCGTTTTTCCAAAGATTTGGAAGAAAGTTTTGATGCGAATGGATAATTAAATTCCTGAGAAGACTAAACGAAGAACATTTACGATTTCTTGACTTTAAAAAAAGTTGAAATTATTGAAAAAACTGATACGCGCGTGCACACAACAAACTTATTGGAAACCGTTGTTTGAAGTAAATTTTGGTAAGAATTCTATCACCTATCAACTATCACCTCGACCATAGAAATCTCGAGCTCATAATCTAATTGTTAAATAGAAAATGAACAGAAGCAAAGGAAAAGCTGAATAGTTGTAGACTGAAGTTATCTGAGCGAAGTCATAAAATACTTATTTTCTTACCTCAATGACTTTGCCGTTGTTTGCCAGATACTCTTCACGGATCAAGCTTAATTCAGGGACAAGAAGCTGAAAGAATAAAAACAGTTGCAATTCAATCCAAACAGATGATAATAAAATGAAATATGTCTTCAGGTTTATTCCATAAAACCAGGCAAAATGAGCTGCACTTAGTGAATTGTGCGTAGCCATGCGCAAGGAACGCAAACTTGTGCCTAGGTAGCTAGCGGTCTCCTTCTTTCAAATGGTGGAACAGAGAATTAACTCTAAAGTGTAAATTAAAGTGCTACGTTGTAGGTGAAGTCCATGAAAAACCCACTGGACGTTAGCCCTAGTAAAGGGAATCACGGAACCACACAAGGTAAAAAAAAATTCTTTTGACCTCGGTGCCGGGAACAAGGGCGTAGCCAGGGGGGGTCCTGGGTTGCCCATGACCCCCCCCCCCCTTTGTAAGCCTTTTTGTAAGCAAACAACCTACAATATTCAGGTGACAATCTGATGAGTAACCTCTGTATGAGTCAATGTGACCCCTCCTTTGAAAAATCCTGGCTACGCCCATGGCCGGGAATCAAACCCACGACCTCTGGATTAGCAACAGTAGATCTAATCCGGAGGTCGTGGGTTCGATTCCCACCGAGGCCAAAAGAATTTTTTTCTTTACCTCGTGTGGTTCCCTGATTCCCTTTACTATGGCTAACACCCAGTGGGTTTTTCATGGATTTCACATAGCACTTTAATTTACACTTCGGAGTTAATTCTCGGCTGTTCCACCATCTGTGTTCCTAGTGCTACGCGGCACAACATTCATATCAGTACTCCTGCTTTCAAAGCCTGGGCTAATAAATGACGCTACAGAGCTTTTGCTCAGGTGGATTTCTTGACTAGCTTACAGTAAAACTTCCGGTTCCTGCATTTTTCATGGAGGGGGGCGTAAGGGTTTGCGGTGATGCGATTTTGCGTTATTTTTAGTGCGGTTTTGGGGTAATTTTTATTCTAACTCGCGGTATTGCGGTTTCAAAACACTAAAAGGTTTGCAGTTATTACAACCTTTAGGTCACGGTTTTCGGTGAAAAAAAAAGTGTCTGCGGTGCTGACACTCTTTAGAACGGTTGGATATGGAGGCGGCATCGATATCCGGTTGTTTTGCAAGCGCGAGATAAGTGTTTTGTTTTACGACGCATCACGTTTTATTATATCAGTTTACAATTTAACTCTTTTTTTGCAATTACGGCCTTTTCCACTGAGTTTGGTCAATGATGCGTCGACTTCGTGAAATTCCGTGCCGGATGTTTGCTCGTTCAGCCGTAAAGTCTTGTGTTCTCGTTGCTTTGATTCAATGCGCAACAATGGCAACGGAGGCCGTCGAGGTCGCAACTGAAAGCGAGGAGGACGTGCGGTTTCGGTATTCGGGAAAAAAATTCGATGCGGTTTGCGGTTTTTTGGCGTATTTCTGTGCGGGTTTGCGGTTTTCGTACCCCCCTTACGCCCCCCTTCTTCATGGCTTGACCGAGCTGACCATGCGAAGAAAATTTAAATAGAGCTCTCGCTGATCTAGAGGATGTATTAATTGATTTCCACAGAACATTCGAGCAATAAAAGCAAAAATAAAGTTACCAAAAAACGTCATAGTATCGTAATAGTGTGGTAATGTTTTAAATACAGTTAAGAAGAGAGAGAAAATCAGACATTTCGCGTTAAGCATTCTTCGGCGAGGTTTGTCATTAAATTTCTAGAGAATGCTTGGGCATTTAATTGCGAAGTCACCTATAGAGAAATGAATTACAGTGAGATGTTTTAAATAGTATTCAAAAAGTTACTGTGCTTTGAAAAGATTTTTAGTGAATAATTTTGGCAACATATTGCTCCAACTTTGAGCTAAGGAAGTATAATCAAAATAACTCGGTCATGCAGTTTTCTTACTACTGACGACTACACATACAAAGAAAAAGTTTGAAAAGTGACGAAACACATTTATTCACAGTATCGGTGAGCTCAATTCAAAGCTCCTATCACAAAGAAACATGTTTTTCAGTTTCTTTTCGTTTAATTGTTCCTATGTCCAATTACCACATTTAGACCAAAGCAAAAGTAAACATTTAAACTTGCAACATGAATTTAAGTAGGTGTAATTATAATCGTCTATAAGATTTATCGGATGCTTGCTACGATTTGAGAATAGTGTCTCTGAAAACTTGTAGTAATGTATACCCCAATAAACGGTGTTATTGTAAACTTACCTTTACAATATGTTTTGTGGAATGTCTAGGGTTTGTCAGCACATCAATGGTAAACAAAGGAGAAGAATGCAAAAATGTTTTTTGAATCTTCAAAAGAGCACTCTTCCAGTTCCATGCTGTCCCATTCCACGTTTTATTGTCCAAAGCCCAGGATCCAAGGCTCTCGATAAGCTCCAACATTTGCTGTTTGGTCGTCCTTTCAACTTCTTCCTCATTCATACACGAGCGATAATACCTCTTCGCTTTCATAACCGGATCATCATGTTTTCCGGTGGCATCTTCCAGCATATTTCGGAGCTTCTCATTGTTGGCTTGAATCTTCTTGATGAATGTAATATACTCGTTTTCGGACGGAGGAATTGGGTTGTCCCGTATCCAGCCGTCGCAAGCAAAGTGGAAAAAGTCCTCGCATGGGTCCATGGACTCATTCATGTTCTGTTTAAACCGTGCCGCAAGCTCAAGACATTCTGCTGTGCTGCACACACTTGGCTTGAAGTTTCTAGTGGTAGGATTTGGAAGTGGCGTTGAAGATGTTCCGCCATTGTTAGCCTCCAATGGTTTAGAGACATCTTCGCTGTGTTTTGATAGCTCCACTGCAAATAACGCAGCTAAAATGACGCAGATCAACAGAATTATTCCACACACGCCTAATAGACATACTTCTACTCGTGTTCGACTTTCGGGGGAAAACGTGGACTTGATTCCATAAGTCTGGGTACTAGGCGCGGAGGACAGCTCTATTCTGACTCTAGTCTTGTTCTTATGTGCTCCCATTGATCTCTCTCCTGGTGGCTGCTGCTTCTGAATATTGCTGCTATCAGCTAAACAAACAATTTTCTTATTAGATTCCTGGACAGCAAACAAACAACCTGACCAACAGTAAAAGTTCTACCGGTGTCTCAGTCTCGTAATTAGCCTTTCCTCTTTCTATATCTGTTCACTGTAATAAATCAACGAGTTCATAAGTCAGAGATCAAAAGTTACCGGGGGGGGGGGGGGGGGGAAGCGGGGACGGTTTTGGTTTACTTGCCCTGCTGGCTTTTCTCCCTTCTGTCATTTCATCTTTTTTACCCAAAATAAGGGGGGAGAGGCCCGGGCCACTTGACTCAAGTCAGTTGTGCTAGATCAGACAATAGATCCCCAGACGAGAGCTCAAACCATCAACACAGCCCTGGCTTTGCTTCAAGATGGTGGCATTAATGCACAGAAATTACTTCTTTTTTTCATTGTCGCCAACAACTGAACAGGTGCAATAAAGAAGTATCTTTTTAAAAATTATTATTTTAGCTAGAATTATTTTATTTCATTTTTTATCATTGTTCTGTGTATTTTTATCTCGTAGAACTTTATTTAGCTTGTCCAATGTTCGCTTTGTAAAATGTATTCTATATACAAGGCTAAAAGGTTAAAAAATTAAAATGTTTAAACCAAACGTTTTCGGCTGTTTGCCATCATCAGGGTTAAAAAGATGACCGTCCACACGTACATATATATCTTATGTAATTCCCGATGGGAAAAGTTTGGAGACATAAGAAATAACTTGTTTGTTCAAACGGGGACGGAATTGTTGGATTATTAGTCCCTCGACGATCCTACGCTTGTGGAATGTTTGTGCTGAGGAGAGAACACGCCAAGTGAAAGAATGTGATGGGTTTTCCCGCAGGTGTTTTGCAGGTTCAGAGGTGTGAGCAGGATTTGAATGCTCCGCAATTCGTACTGCTAAGTTTCTCACAGTCTCGCCAATGTAATCAACGCCACAAGAGCAATCACCTTTGTAAACAACTTTGGATCTGTGAGTGTTTTTGTCTTTGTTGTTAAAGAGGCTTTTGATTTGCCTTGTTCGCCATAGGATTATAAAGATGAAATTGAAATTAGCAAACTTGTTTAGTTTTTCAATAAACGTCTTACTGAGTTTTTCGTTTTTACCGCAAAAAGGAAGCTTGATGAAAACTTTCCTTCGTTCTTCGAAGAGAAAATTCGGAATTAAGTTGTCATCTTGTGACGAGTCGTTTAGAAAGTTGTTGATTGTATGCGAAATAAAACGTTTCGGATAACCTGCATTGAGGAAAGAAGTTTCTAGAGTTTTTATGTCCTTGTCAAAATCGGTAGAGATGCGTTTGGCTCTATGGAGTGCGCCAGTGATGCAATTCCTTTTCCACTTGGTAGGGGCCTCAGATTTCCAATGTGTTGGTAGTTTCCCCGGTTTGCGGAGCATTCAAATCCTGGCACCTCTGAACCTGCAAAACACCTGCGGGAAAACCCATCACATTCTTTCACTTGGCGTGTTCTCTCCTCAGCACAAACATTCCACAAGCGTAGGATCGTCGAGGGACTAATGATCCAACAATTCCGCCCCAGTTTGAACAAACAAGTTATTTCTTATGTCTCCAAACTTTTCCCATCGGGAATTACATAAGATATATATGTACGTGTGGACGGTCATCTTTTTAACCCTGAAGATGGAAAACAGCCGAAAACGTTTGGTTTAAACATTTTAATTTTTTTAACCTTTTAGCCTTGTATATAGAATACTTTTTTTAGCTTGTTAAGTGCTTAGAACAGATCTGAACTGGCGCTATATAAATATTATTATTATTTTTAATAGTAATTAAAAATTATAGCAGTGCGTTCATGCGCGTGCTTTGTATGTTTAGTCTGCTTTGGTGGTAAACGAGTGGATCGATGGAGAAGTTTAGTGGAATGACAGATAACGATCTGCACGTGAATTAAAGCCTGAGGTAAAAATGTTTTTAATTAATTAAGCATTTTCCAAGAAAGGCATTTGAACTGTTGGCAACACTTGTAACAAATATTTATGGAGATAACAAAGTTTTGACCAGCGACCCTGCAAGACAGCGAGTCGCCAAATGTTTTTAAACTTTGTGTTTCTATCTGTTTAGACTGCTCGAATTTACATCTTGTTTTCATAAAATGAAAAAGGTGGATTAACCATTCTGACCACAAAACACGGCCTTTTGACGAGTTACACAACACGGAAAGTTTTCTGACACTGCTCAATTATGGCCACCACGAAATTGCTGAGCTACAAATCACGACTATTTTGCCGTCGCCGAGCTACAAAACATTCTTTCCTGACGACGCAAGCTTAAACTACTTGTTGTCGAAAGTTAGTGGGTCAAAATACATGCAGCTTTGCAGAAATCATTCACACTTCGAATCCGTATAAGGCGACCACATGACTGTGTGTATGCGATCAAGATTTAAGTTTGTCCCTCCTGAAAAATTTGCGATTCAAACTGGATAATGTTTGCGTTGCATTACGCGAATGCAATCATCATCATCATCATCATTATCAGCAAGAGTTTTAAAAACAAACTGAATACTCTTACGAATTGGCCATTTATGTCTATGTATAATCTTGTGGCAAACAAGGAGAATCAAAAGTTTATTCAGTCTCAAAGATAAAAACCGGAACAAATCAAGTGTCATCTGTCGTGTCGAGTGCACATGTGGCGAAACCTACATCGGGGAAATAAAAAGAAACTTCGCAGTACGAAAGGCAGAACATGAGAATATAAAGTCTCACAACTCCCAGCCAGCCCGTCATCTCGCAAAACACCCAACCCACGCATGCACATGGAACATTGCGTGCATCGAGAAAACCACCTCTCTGAGGAAAATGATGGGAAACCTGCTAATTGCTTGCGAGAAACCAACCATCAACATTATTTGGTTTTATCAACTGGGTTGATAATGTAAATTGGCCACCGTAAAGAGATTCGAAAGCTGACGTTTCGAGCGTTAGCCCTACGTTGGACATGACACTTTACACGATTGCTCCTTTCAAAATGCAATAAAACATACAGGACATGTAACTAGTTCAGCGGGTTGGCCCAACGCGGTTCACCGAATACTTTAGTGGTCACCAGACTACTAGCGAAACATTGAAATGTTTAAGATTAAAAGGTGACGGAAGAAGATCTCAACAAACGAGAATCTCCTTAAGTGATGAACCAACAATTAAATTTATGGTCTAAAACGTTTCAAGGATATCTCTGGCATACTGTCACCAAGTCTGAGCTAACCAAATCAGGATGCAAGGTATTTCATTTTTCTCTACACACTGACCTTGCCGTTCTATTACCCCGCACACATTCCTACCTGTTTTCTTTTTTTAGTCCTCGGTTAAGGGGTCCAAGTCAAATACGCTTCCACGCCTACGTTTCCAAGTTTGGTTTTGATCGCAGGCAGATAGTTTGACGGCAATCAAACGAACTGGCATAAAAGCATTTATCTACAGCAATAAATGTCATGCTTTGTTTCTGTTTTGTAAAGGACATCTGATGCTGTCGCTATGAGGAAATTACTCATTGTTTTTATTAAGCGGTATAAACATCGTGATTAGAAATTTCAAGCTTGCATTTAGAAGAACCGGATAAGAATTCTACGGAAAAATGGTGATGTTCGCATGCGGTGCAGGTGAATATTGGTTTTGCTAAAAACTGATGCGCCCAATTTAACGTTACCATGACCGTCTCGAGTGGCTAGAAAATATCAACAGCCTGAAAAAATCCGTTTCTTAAAACTTTTTCCCAAAGCATACACAGCGGTAAAAGTTCATAAAGCACACATGTATGCATACAACATAAAAGGGTGAAAAATTGTAAAAAGGAGAATTAATAATAAAGAATAGCCTAAAAGCATTTTCGAAGTAATGCAAATATAAGCCGGAGCTAATCTTTAGGGACTTTTATGGACTGCAATTCCCTTATCAATTTCCGTGCAAATAAGGAAAACTTTGCTCATTCCGTGATGAGAGTAGCAAGAACCTTCATTCTCTGTTTGATATCTGGCCTTTTGTGAATATCCTGAAGGAATCAACCTTCTTGCGGAAAGCTCTTTTTTGTGCTTTTAAGGCGAAATCCGGCTGCAAGATAATAAGTAATTTTTCACCAATAAAGGCGCAGAACATTTTGGCGAAATTTTTGTTATCGGAAAATGAAAAATAAAAGAAACAAGACACATGCACGAAAGTTTGAAGACGTACGGGAAAGCCACAAAATTCCAAATGTGCAATCGCTCATGATTACAAGACTGTTTCCAGTAAGAATGCGACTTAACTTTGAAGAATGAATCCGGGAGCTGGGGCGAGCTCAGTTTCCTTGTCCCAAGCTTCTTCGCCGCTGCAACCTTTTTAATTTCTGTACTCTCCAGAAACACCTGTAATAAGAGTGTTGCGGACAGTCTCAGCCAAACTTCAGCCATCCGTTTGGTATAAAACTGAGAAATATTTAAAATACAATTTGCACACAAGTGTCAGAGGAAAATTGACGTACCATGTACTTTTTCATACGTGTTCCTTTATGAAAAAAATTAACATGGAGTCGTTTCCGCTGAGATGGAATGGAACAATCTGAGCGAAGGGTTTTCAAATGCTGTCAAATCGTACACACCCATCCTATTTAGTTGAACATTTGTACAGTAACTTTTGGTGCAAAATTTTCGACAGTTTTTCCCCCAAATTGAAAGCGCTCTAGAGAAGATTTCGCTAAGATCCAGCAGCGAGAAACTTGGTAAAGAGTTTCAAACAAATAAAATATTTATCCATGTAACACATGGTGTAAACTTATTTTATTCTTAAGCTTGAAACGACGAGTTATCAAAACGATGGGTATGTCTACATGTATGTCTAGTTTCTGTCTTCAGTGTGTGCAATTGTGCTTCTAAAGATTTTGCCTTTTCACATCAAATCTTACATTTCTTTGTACGGGAGCAGGCCAGAGCCGATTTTTAAAGGGACGGATAGGTCACGATTTTCAGAGGAATCCGAAGGAAAAAAAGAAATTTATTTTCTACCAGGCATTGTCTTAGGCATCAGCTTCGTCATTGCTATTCATAAACTGAATCTCTAATCTCGAATCTTGAATAATTTGTGTGGTTAATAACCGGCCTATATAAAAAATCTCGCAAAATTTCTGTCTGGCTACCTTCATGGGAGCGGTGGCCTTCAAGTGTTGCTTGGAGACGAGTCTTATGAATATCTAGCCACGACATGAGATTCCTTCCTCCAGTGTTCTGTAAATAAACATTGTTGATCTTATAGATGTCACATACTGTATGTAGGAAGCAATTCACACTATTGAGTCTGTGTTGCTTGATTTCTCTGAAAATTCTTCTTTGCCAACCTTTCTTCGCTTAGCATTAACAATTTCCAGTTTGGATTCAAAACTTTCATGCGTAGCTCTCTTCATAAGTGGATTGTGAACTTTTGTTGTAACTTGAAAAGGAACCAGTGAACTTAATTGATAAAATTGAGGCTGCCTTATGTCACTCCATGTGACAGCTTTGTCACGCTCGTCACTGATTTGTGTAATAACAGCTGCGTCATCTAATTTACCAATCAAGCTTGTAAGCACCCTCGCTTTAATAGTATGAGTTGTCCATTGTGCTTGGAAATTTTTCAATAGCGCTTCCAAAATTTCAGGTTCATGTTTCCATAGCAACTTTTCATAACAAGAATCATACAGCACAAGGGGTACTTCTGACGCCATATTATATTGTGGTCGTCTTGGGCACTGTTTGATATTGAGCATCCAGTCAATGACCTCAGATTTCTCTAGCTTCTGGCCAATCATAAGCAGAACAGCGGCCATGCAGCGCACTTGATGCCACAAAAATGCTGATCCACAAATGACTAGTTCACACATTTCATAGCCATTGCAACTCTCCAAGTTATTCTTTTGGACTGTGCACAAGATAAGCTCCCTCTCAAAAGCTACAACACCATTTGCAACATCCATTTTACAGAAATTTCTGAAGTCGTGTTTTCCAACAAATTTTTGTGCTGCATGATTCATGAGACCTACATCAACATTTGCCACAGGAAAGTAATACTTATATGTCCGGTTTAGACAGTTGAATCTTGCATCAAACTCTTGATCCACTGGTGCCCAAGCAATAATTCTTATTTCCGACGGAAGGAGCTTGTTTAGAACTTGAGCATAAGGGATTTCTAACAGTTTGGCTTTCTCTGTCAACAAAAAACACATAAATAATTATCAAATATTTGTAATGTTTAAACAGACAAAGTTGTTTTACTTTCTAATAAGCAGCCTGTGTCACAGTCACCCTCACTAAAATAAAAATCAGAGAGACACGTCTGTCTTACTGTTGTTAATCATGCTCAAGGCATGTACTTTTCCAGGAATGTGTGGAAAGTGATCTGATTGGTTTGTTGACCATCTACAGTTTAATGAAGTGTAATAATTGTAAATCGTTGCTGTCGAGGTCACAATCACAGTCACAATCACTTTGTGAGCGAGATTTAGTTTTACAATTTGAAGTTTTAAAAGCTAGATATTTAATGGTAAGTAAGCAGCATTTTATATATGGTGGCAAAATTACTCTATGAGTGGTCTCTTTCTATATTTTGCCACTGAAAAATCATTTAGTGTCTGATGCCAAGATCATATGCAGAGGGCAAGTAACTTCCTTTGTTGTCTCCTTTTGTAGAAATTATTTTATGAGAGTTGACATTGGAGTCAGAGTATGAATTTTTTCTAACACTAGCAAGATTTTCTAGTACATGTACACTGTATATGCCCAATCTCCAAAATTTCCTCAACCACAAAGCCAAAATTATAATTGAAACTGCTTGACATTTCTGAACAAAGATCTGCAGTTTTAAGAAGGATTGGATGCTTTTTTCCAAGGAAATTCTAGAATAATTTCAGACTGTCGGGTATGTACAATCATTGTAGTATTTTAAAAACACTTCCCAGCTACCGAGTATCTAGACACAAATTATGTTCAGAAACCAGTCACTATTTGTCCTAGATCTGTGCCTGATCCATACAGTTATGGCCAAGTCAAACAAAAACATACAACAAAAGATATTGTTTCATAACAATTCCCCTCTATAATGTACATCTGTATCACCTGTAGATACTCCTACTGTACATGTAGTATGAACTTGAATCATGTAGTCATTTCACCATCTGGTGATGCCAAAACATCTGTCTACAAGGGCTTACACGGAGGGAGGGTTACCCTAGCAAGCGGGTTAACCCTAGCTGGAGGGCGAAAAGATAGCCCAGGTTTACATGCAAAATTTCACAGGTAGGGTAACCCTACAACCCAGGACAAGTAATGTGCAGTTACACTCGAGGCAGTCACCCCAAAACGCAGACCATGCAGACTGCAGACTGCAGACCATGCAGACTGTGCAGACCGTGCAGACTGAGTACCTTTTTTCTAACACTTGACTCACTTTTTTCAGTTCTACAGTTACAGAATAGTGTTAAATATGTCGTAATGTTTGTTATTTATCCACAGGCCGCACAAACTCGACATCTGACTGTTGATTCAATAAACAAACACGTTTAATACACTTTGTATGGGAAATTCCCTTTACTGATCCTACATATACTAAAATCAAGGATAGAGTTAAACTTCCACATAGCAGGGGCCCAAATTGCATCAATTTTTGACTTGTTTTTGCATTTACTTTTGACTCACATATGTTTTGGTTCTGGTCACAGTAACTAGTGTTCAATTATATTTATCGGAGTGTCTGTTACACACAGGCGCGCTAGCTCAGTATGTGACTGTTGACGTGTTACATGTATAGACTCTGCAATCCCTTTAGTCCAAAATGTTCTTAAGTAACGCTATTCTAAAATGTACAAAAAAACCCTTACTTCTAATGTATTGTCACAAGCAACATGTGCAGTTTCTACTCAGGTGTA
>JAHPZR010021330.1:0-52969 GCA_019787425.1 Platygyra sinensis | reverse complement strand
TTCGTTTTCGTTTTTTGCATCGTTACGGGGAAGCCGTAGGTTACGTTCCTGTGAGAGGTCACACAATTTGAAAGGTGAATTCAATCCACATGACCAAGCTCATGATCATGCCCTGTTAGATTACTGACAAAAAGTTCATTATTGAAGCACATCTACACAACATTTATCAAATTCAAATCTATTTTTTCGCCCCGTGTTTTAAGTGTTAAAAACTTCCAGTCAGCCCGGAGGCTGACTTAATCAGGGACACATTCATACATGCAGTGCCACAAGAAACAAAAAACCACCAAAAACAAAACATGCATGCAATAAGCAATAGAGCACTTTTTCCTGTGTACATAGCCATCTAAACTCTAGGAGGGTGGAAAATTCCAGACAGTTATGCAACCCTTGACTATGTCTTGGGGTGCATAACTTTGAGAATTCTCCTAACCCTTTGAGTGGTTAAGAATAGGCTCGTAAACCACAGAAAAAGTGCTCTATTGCTTTATATAATTCAATTCTTAAAAAGTATCGCGCAAATCTGAAAGTCACAGGCTGTTACATAACTATTATCTAAACACAACTATCGACCACGAGAGTGCACATAGGGCACAGTTTTTATACATACATTTTTGTGTAAAGAAGTAATTGCATTATGGCTGAGGAAAGTTTGGATATAATAAGATATCAAATGAATTTAAAAACACTATCAAAAATTCCTTTAAAAACAAAATGCCCTTCAGATCATGGTAATGAGATTCTATCTGATGTCAAACATTATTCCTCCAAACTATAAGGAATGCACAATTTAAAACAACATGACAATACTTTAGTATCTGTTAATTTGCTCCCTATACTTATATGGTACAACTATCGATGGATACTAGTTTACATCCTTTTTATTTAAACAAATGTATAACTATTCAGTTGAGATTTTACCCTCCTAATACCATAGTAAAATTTGTTAATCATTTACCGCCTAACTAGCAAAATCCTACTGTGGGCTCACATAAACTATTTTTTGTCGTAAAAGAAATGAAAAGGTGTGAAATAAAATGTATGTAAAATTTGAAAGAACAGCGGTCGCCAAGGATTCAAATCAGTCAACTATTAGTTGAAAAAAGCGCCATCTCTGACATAAATGAAAAGTGACGCGAATCACTGTGAATTGCCAACCAGGCAAAACGATAGCATCATCGGGCTCATTACACAATCTCTTCTTCTCACAAATGCAAGACACAATCAAGGTTCAGTCGACAGGCTCAAGTGAATACTTAAGAAATGTCTCCCTCCAGGCTAAGGCAACACCTTTGCC
Source organism: Platygyra sinensis (assembly GCA_019787425.1). NCBI lineage: Eukaryota > Metazoa > Cnidaria > Anthozoa > Scleractinia > Merulinidae > Platygyra > Platygyra sinensis. Next base: position 51,672 of record JAHPZR010021330.1, on the reverse strand, counting down.
GGTAAGAGGGTCAATTCTATCTGAACCATACTTGTTATCGTAAAATCTAAAACAATTTATCTTTTTATAAGGTTGTGCAAAGCGTTCACTTTGATAGCAGAGTGGCAGCCTTAGTGAAAGAACTGGCCAGCCTAGCTGCAAGGTCATCTAGGTTATTAGATGATGTAAGTGAATTTTTGAATACCAAATCGGTATATAACGATAAATAATAATTTCTCACTTGAGATAGAATTATAACTCATTGCAAATCACGTGTGCAATAAAAAATGCACTTGTCAATATCGAAAAAAAGCAAGACTCATGAAAACAAACGAACTAGGGGGGTGTTTTACATGATACAAGGGCGACTTCGCGCCAGAGCGAGTTCATCCGGTTTACCTCTCATAGCTCACATTTGTTTAATGATACACACAAAATTTCATGCCGGCGTGAGGGTCGCACCCGGCGGAGTTCCCTGGCTTCTCACAAAGCGGCGAGAATTTTCACTCCGGTACGAGATTTTGTAACAAATCATGTAAACAAATGTAGAGCTATGAGAGGTAACCGGAGTGAACTCGCTCTGGCCGAAAGTCGCCCTGGTATCATGTAAACACCCCCTAAGGTAGTTTGTTTCATGAGTCTTGCTTTTTTTTCGATATTGACAAAGTGCAGTTTTTATTTGCACACAGTGATTTGCAAATGAGTTATAATGCTATCTCAAGTGAAGAAATTATTATTATCGTTATATACCGATTTGGTATTCAAAAAAAAGTTCACTTACAGCATCTAATAAACCTAGATGACCTTGCAGCTAGGCTGCCAGTTCTTTCACTAAGGCTGCCACTCTGGCTATACAAAGTGAACGTTTTGCAACCTTAATAAAAAGATAAATTTGTTTTAGATTTTACGATAACAAGTATGGTGCAGATAGGAATTGAAACCCTCTTACCGATCAAAGGTGTTCCTTGCCTGGGGGAGACATTTCTGAGCTATTGACTTGAGCTGTCGAACAATGAACCTTGATTGTGTCTTGCATTGGGAGGAACGAAGAAAGATTGTGTAATGAGCCACGATGAAGGCTATCGTTTTGCCTGGTGGCAATTCAACAGTTATTCTGCGTTCACTTTTCATTTATGTCAGAAGATGGCGACTTTTCAAGCATAATATGTTGACTGATGTTGAATCCTTGCGACCGCTGGTGCTTTCAAATTTTACATACATTTTATTTCACACACTTTTCATTTCTTACGACAAAAAATAAGTTTATGTTGACCCACAGATAGGAATTTTGCTGTTAGGGCGGGTAAATGATTACAAATTTTACTTATGGTATTAAGTATGTAAAAAAATATCAACTGAATAGTTAGACATTGTTAATAAAAAGAGAAGTATAACTGGTAAATCCATCGATAGTTGTACCATTAAAGTATAGGAGCAAATTAGATACTAAAGTAATTGGATCAATGTGTTTAAATTGTGCAGTCTTATAGTTTGGAGGAAATATTTTTGACATCAAGATAAGAATCTTCATTATCCAGGATCTGAAGGAGACATTTGTTTTTAAAGGAATTTTTGATAGTGTTTTAAATTCATTTGATATCTTATTATTCCAAATTTCTCAGCCATAATGGCATTACTTCTTTAAACAATGTATTATAAAAAACTGTGCCACTATGTGCACTCTCATTGGTCGATAGTTGTGTTTAGATAAGAGTATGTAAACAAGGCTGTGACATTTCAGATTTGCGCATACTTTTAAGAATTGATTTATAAAAGCAATAGAGCACTTTTTCTGTGTTTACAGAGCCTCATCTTAACACTCAAAGGGTTAGGAGAATTCTCAAAAGTTATGCAAACCCAAGACATAGTCAAGGGTTTGCATAACTGTCTGGAATTCTCCCAACCCTCCTAGAGTTTAGATGGGGCTATGTAAACAAGGAAAAAAGTGCTCTATTGCTTAATTGCAATGCATGTTTTGTTTTTGGTGGTTTTTTGTTCTTGTGCACTGCATGTATGATATGTCCCTGATTAGTCAGCCTCCGGGCTGACTGGAAGTTTTAACACTTAACACTGGGTGAAAAAATTAGATTTGATTTGATAAATGTTGTGTAAATGTGATTCAAATATGACTTTTGTCATTAATCTACAGGACATGAGCATGAGCTTGTGTCATGTGGATTAATTCACTTTTCAAATTTGTGACCTCTCACAGGAAAACGTACACTAACGGCTATCCGTAAACGAACGAAAAAAAACGAAAACGAAAAACGAACGGCTGAGAATCGGGTATCAAACAGACCTCAAAAGCGTGAAAACGGTTTCCTAAGCCGTTCGAACGGCCAAGCAAAAATTTCAAACGGATAGGCAGTAGCATTTTAACAGCCAAGCAAAATATTCGAACGGATGTGCAAAAGCGTTTTAACGGCTAAGGAAAACGTTTGAACGGATTGCCAAGAGTGTTTTAACAGCTGTCAAACAAACCGTTGAAACGGATTGATGGATAAGCATTTTAACGGCGACCTAAGCAAAACGTTTTTATTAAACAGATACAGAGCTACTAACGAAAACAAATACTTACTTAAAGCTAATCCATTAATGGCGAAATTCACAACGAGCTGTTTGATATGCCTAAACTTACCATAAATTGTAGTTCCTTGCAGTAAAGCATATGCTTAAATACGTGGCATTCTTTTGATTGTTCATTCAATCACTTCACCGGTCAGACTGACTGAGACTCGAAAAATGTTTTTCTTCCAGTTAAAACTAACCTGCGTTGCAGATGAAACTAAACCCCGGTATAGTCCTATACTATACAAAACCAGGGTTTAGTTTCGTCTGCAACGCAGGCTAGTTAAAGTCAGCTGAAACGCATCAATTGCTCGTGGACAATCTCGACTGAGGCAACCTCGTCCCCAGGTAAAAGAAAGAACCTGAGAAGGAGGCTGCGGTAAGTTGCGTGGTAACATTACACATTACACAGTGATATGTGTCACAATAAAGATGGCGCCTGAACTTGGAAACAAAGCGAACTTGATTACGAAATGGACAGAAAATGGTTGGTGTAGAAGTCCAAATGAACTGAAAAATGTTGCAGATGTTGTCTATTCGCTTGGATGGAATAACAGTTTACATTTCGATGCGAAGCTGTACAAATGCTGTCTCCTGCTTTGTTAGATAAGTGATCGTAATTAAGCTTATGAATTGAGGTTTTCGAATTTTTAATTGATTAGGAACTATGTTATTTATTAAGCTAAGACACGAGGGCTGTAAGATATGTAACACATATAAGAATTAAAACGTTCTTAACCAGAATTTTATGGTTTTATGGTTTATTTGACGTTCGATTCGCAGTTTGTGCAGATGTTTACCATTTTAAACGGCTTGTTATATTTAACGGATGGTCATTGCCGTTTTAACGCTTTGTGAAATCAGCTTCTTAACGGATGCTTAACGACAAAAACGGTTTTATAAAGCGTTTTAACAGATTAAAAACGGATACCAAACGCTTTTTGCCGTTTTAATGGTAGCCATGTACGTTTTCCTGTGTGAGGTCACATTTATTACCGAGCACAAAATTCAACAACAGCGACAACAGCTTTATTTATACTCGATCAATTGAAGCTTGTTAGGCTCCTAGCATATACAGCTAGTGTGTTGAGTTAACAAATAATATATGAAAATTAACTGTGAAATCAAAGTATTTGAATCAAAATTAACTAAGAATATATACCCTAGTAAGATATGATAAACTAATTAAATAATAAAAACATATTAATATGAATCAAAAGCGAGAAAATTGAATTTAAATCTATGTACAGCATAAAAAAAAACAACTACAAGTGTTGAATGTTATTTTTCTAATTTGAGATACAAAATGTTTAATGGTAGGAGCAGTTCTTAGATCATCCTGCAAGGAGTTCCACATCTTCGGACCATAGTGACTGAAAGTATGGAGTCCATACTTAGACGTGTTTGCTCTTGGTAGCAAACATGTAGTCAGTCGTCACTAGTCATGATGACTCTCACAGTTCTAATCCTAGCAGTATGCAGAATGCCTGTCACATATGAACTAAGTTAAAATGACCTTGCTCTCCATGAGTTCTCGTAGCTCGGTGGGTAGAGTGCCCACCCGGTGTTCAGGAGGTCATGGGTTCGATTCCTGTTGGGGACTCAGATTTTTTCTTTCTCCTATGCTTGTGTCATGTAGCTTACTACCAACTGCAGGTTCATAAAAATCCCATGAAATACTTATGAAAAACTCATGAATCTTTTTCTGGGCCATGAATATTGCATTTCCCAATTTTCATGGCCTCATTGAAACCCATTCATTTTTCGTGAAAATTATTTCATGGCTCATGAAAACTTTTTTTAGGGGCCATGAAAAGTTGGTGATGATCCAAAACTGAAATTAATGGGTCATGAAAATCTGTTTTCATGGCCATGAAAATTCACGAATATGAGCCCAAATAATATTTAACAGGTCATAAAATAAACACCAATAGATTTTATCTGTTAAATCAGGATTTGAAATTGATAGCATATATAAAGACCTCATAATAACTCCTAAGGAAATAAACTCATTAATACAAAATAATGTATCTCTCAGTTTGAAAAAAGATAAGGTATTGTTCTGATGGCTAGTGGTAGGCAAAATTCCACAGGCCTACATTACAATTAAAAACATAAAAACATTGGTTTTAAAAAGGCCTTTCACTAGTGTAGCTTCACAGTTTCTGATGTTATATTTGGGTGTCTTAAAATTTACATATGACAAAACATTGAGATCAATAATGATAGGCTTTCAGACATTGAAACCAAAAAACACAGATCCAATATCTATCTTCTGTATTATAAAGGTAAAAGTTTCAGTCTGACAAGTCTCTCAGGATAACTTAGGTCAGTTTTCAGGCTACAGTTTCAGGCTAAATTTGGCTCAAGTGCAGTGATCTTTTCCTAAATTAGTGAAAGGTGACCAGACCTGTGAAGTATACTCCAGCTGTGATCGATAGTGATTTCTATAATTTCTCGAGATTTCTAGGAATTGCATAGTTTATTGTCTGACCACTGATTGCTATTATAAACCTGATGACACAATTATAAATACCAGCAATGTCAATATTAAGGCCACAACTGTGTATCTCCAGACTTCAGTTTCGTGTCTTCATCATATGCATGACCACAGCTGTATGCTTCCTCTTTTGCGCAAAAAGCTCAATTATTTTGCCACTCTGTAGTAGTAAAATAGCTTGGGATAACTATGCAACTCTCCAAATGATATCTGAGTACTTTCCAGCTAGTGGCAGGTCTCTAAATTTGTGTAGAAAAGCCTTGTGGAATTCCAACATGCCACAAGCAGCCATATTGAATTTTAATGTTGCTAGATCCTGGGAACTAGTGCTATGACCCATGATGCAACACTGTTAAATTCGCGGTTGATTTCAACGGTCATGTATGCTAGCATGCAGTTCTTACCAACGATTACAGTAAAAGTTACAGGGTGAAGAAAACGTGACATGATGACTTCAACACGGACAAAGTGTGTAATTGTGCGAACCCCACTTGAGTGGGGTTCGTGCATTTGTATGAGGGCTGTTACCTAGTAACGCAGTGACGTGTTTTATACATGATGTTCCACGGGGAAGCTGCGTTGTAAAACCTGTTTGAATGCAATCGGAGAAATAGGATAGCTCAAGAAATTTGAAGTGAACTGTGATACTTTTCGTAAAGTGAATATCTCATTCAGCTGTTTGGTAGCTGGCGTTTTGAAAGGAATTTGTTCACAATGCGGACGTCCAGAATTCGTTTGTGTCGGAGCGTAGATGTGGAAGCTGGCGGTTTTGATGTGTTTGAAAGCTTTACTTGCTTCTCTATACAACTAAGTATACTTCTCTTTCCAAGATAAAGCAGATGTAGTTTAGAACATGGTTTTGATCGTGAAATTCCTAAAGATGTTGTTCATGAAAGATTATGCAAATTTACGCTGTCTTGAAAATTGAAGCGAACCGTAATTTGAGCTTTTTGTTGACATTAAGGTTTTGTGATTTTGGTCATCTCAAAGCGAAAGCATTCTTCACTGAAGATGATTTAATATACTAAGTAAGGGGTTGTTTATTTACCGGCCTTTTTTATTTCAATATCTCTTACCATTTCCCTTGATTTACAACATGATTCCATGGCGTCCTTTTAGCCGAACGAGCTCAAATGTGAACAAACGAACTGAATACATTTTAGTAAATCGTAAGCTAACAATGGGCTGGAACTCGCTATCGCTTTAACAAATGAGTTGCCACTTTCCCTGCGATTTAACGTTGATGGCCTTTTCTCTTTCTTTTGCAATCTGGCACCGTTTGATTTCTGTTCTCACGTGGATCACATATGCGGCGATTTCACTCCGCATTCCAGCCGTCAAAGGAAACAATCACGGAATCATTGCTTACGTCTTCGACAGTGCAAGGACACCAAATTGCTTCTTCGTCGACTGCTTCAGCTTTGAAGCCAACTGTTTGTGGAAGCGCCATTGCGTTTTCGGTCAACCGTGCATTCAGCTCATGCGATCAAAACTGGTTTGCTATCAACAAAGCCGGACAACTTGTTTGATGACTCAGCATTCTGTCGCTAAGATATAAAGTGGTGTCCAGTGTCCTTTGGTAATCCAGGTGCCTCATTGTGCATGTGTCGACTAAAACTTGAATTCTTAATGAATTACACACTTTGTTGGTGTTGAAGTCGTAATGAGGAAATGATGTTTAAAAGCAACAACATCTGGATCTTTTGGCTCTGGGAAGAATTGTAAGTATGTAGAATCGCAAGCCTTCTGGATTAGGACTTGAAAAAGGGTTTCTGATGATCTGTACTTCAAGTATTTAAAAGGTAACCGGTCGTTTCGTCTACTGTCTCTTCGCCTACGTCCAATATGGCAATTCGAGTATGTCTCAATGATGAGTCAGACACAAACAAACAGGCGAAAAAGTTGTGTGAATATTCCTTGTTCTAAAAAAAACAGGCAATAAAGGTGTGAGTATTCCTCGTTCTAAGAAAAGGCGCCCACAAACACAACTACAGAACTACAACAATTGTTTTTTGAATTCACCGCATCAAGTACAAATCAAATCGACTGACTCCGACATCGCACGTCAAGTAGGTGAATCAATGATTGTCATAGTAATAGTTTAAGACATAGGTGAACTTACATATTGGATGTGGCGAATCGACTCTAGACGTAGGCGAACAGACAGTGGGCGAAACGGCCCGTAGGCGAAACAGCCGTAATTCATTTAAAACTAAGCTCGATCTCCAACTAGTTTTGATCTTTGTCTTTGTTCTTGTCCATTTCAGCTTTTATGAGTTATGCAATCAAAACTCAGACCAAAACAAGTTGAAAGCTTGTCAAAGAACTTGATCTGAAATCACGGTTCTCTTATATTATGCATGAGCAATTGCTTTATTGAAGCTTTTTATATACATGTAGCCTTTTGCAGCTATTTCGCTCGCTTACCTATTCTACAGGAAACGCACAAGCCTACGTTTACCCAGGTAGAGAGCAAAACAAATGTACAAAACCGGGCCGGCTTCACTATGTGTTTTAAGTATTCTTTTCTTGCGAACGCCTCACTTTTCCTTTACATGACATAGCTACCGTCGCAACATCTATACCGTAGGCCAAACAACTTTGGGCCTGTAAGTTTTCCAACGTCAGCATGTTTCCATGGCACATGACTTGGCTTAAACTCGATGTTTACATGGGACATGGCTGGGCTGAACATGAGGTTGATGCTTACGGTGGATATGGAAGTAGAAAATGCTTGAAATAAGCTTATTGCTTTTGAAACAACAAGGATTCAGTTTACAAGGTAAGATGTCTGAAGCCAGTTTTGTATGATTGTCTGGAGCCGATCGAGACATGCACTGCTTGGGCTAAAAACATGTGAAAGATATTTGATAGCTTTAAATGTAATGTTTATATATAACCTCATTGACATTCATCTCTGAATGCAAAACTGATATTTTTAACCTTTATGAACATAATTTGCTGAAAAAAATAAACGTTGAGAGATGAACAACAAATAGAAACTGACACATGATGTGGCCTGGCATAAACAGATAAAACATTCTTCAGGAGTTTCAGCCTCTGTTTTGAATTGGATTTAGCCTGCAAATGGGGCTGTTGCCAGGGAATGTTGTCAAACCGTACACTTGCACAAGCCTCGATTGCTAGCTAGCTCAATCTGTATAGGGGGTGTATTGGAATAACAATTTACCTGAACTCCAGCCACAAGGTTCGTAAACATTTTTACTATGTCCAAGTATTATTGAAAGCAGTCACTTATTGGCAACAACACTTAATTGCCCATTTAGAAGTTTCATACAATTAATAAACTGATTTTGAAAACTTAAAGGGGTTACCAGTTCCCAGAAATAAATAAAAAGGTGAAAATGCCTAGGAGCTGGTTTATTTAATGTAATTGAATATTTGCAGTGGAGGTAGGAAGGCACTTGGGTAATGTATAGAAAATCAAATGTTATTATTACCTTTCAGTTCTCTCACCATCTTCATTATAACATCAGAAGCATCAGTCACCAACTCCTGAAGATTTAATATTCTCACCATTCTCTCAAAGATCCTCTTGCAGCCCATCTTCTCTATGAGTGAAAAGTGCCACATGCCTCTCTTTTATCCACTAGTTCAACATCAACAAATAAGTCCAGGAAGTAGTCCATCATGGTGTACAAACAATACTTTGCACTAAAACCAGGGTAGTCCTTTCACCTATCACCACACAGAACCCATTGTTCCTTTTCAAATAGATTCCAAATTTTTCCTTTCATTTCAGCCCATAGTTCCTTGATGCTTGGAACAACATAATATGTCTGAATGTGATGAAAAGTCATTGATGCAATGAAATTTATGTTCAAACAATGTGCAAAGATAGAGGCTGATCTTTTCAAAGTTATTTCCTGTGATCAATATTGCTGCTGCCAAAAGAGTTGATGAAACAAACAGTTTATCATGTTCATATCTTTCACATCAGCCAAGGCTGATACATGTTTTCTTTTCTTTTCCAAAAAGATGTCAATCAATCCTTAATTGAAACGCTCCATTTTCCATGCAGTTTTGTTTACATGTCTTAAACAATGTTCTGCATGTTTTTTTTCTGAGGTTTGCTTCCTTTTTTGAGACATTACATATGCAAAGAAACACGTTTTTCAAAGGGCATCCTCTGGGGACCTTTTGTTGAATGAAAAACAAACACCTTTCATTTCGCTAAGAGGTGAAGTAACTTTAATACGTTAATCTCTTACTACTGCTTCGCTAGCATAAGTAGATAAGGCACTAAACGGGCCCGATTCAAATTTGTTTTTCCATGACACCGGCTCGATATGAGGTCGGTCAATTTTTTTTCATTCTGTTCCTTTACTTCTTTCAAAAGTCAAGACATTTATTTAAATAAAATTGCTTATGGAGCTGAAAACTGAAAACAAATTGTTTTCACGGGTAATTGTGACATGAAACACAACACGTAAGGGCCCCTAAAGTCGCCAACACGTTTTAAAGAAGCAAAATGTGTTCTGTAACTTCTAACGCAACTGATATGAGAGCAAGTTATTGCCGTTTGAAGTCAGGTCGATCCAGGCAGCAAAGTCCAAGTGCAGTTTTTGCCCAAGAAAAAAATCCTGTTGTGAGTTGTGGACCATTTGTCAAGTGTTGCTAGTATCAAAGTTTAGAAAGTGAGAATTGCTTTTAGACTCATAAAATTGTAAAAAAGTGTAAAAGAACCTTCCCAGCATGCATTGCAGGCAAGACAAGAGAAGACTCGCACTTAAACTAATTACAGAGCTTGTTTCTTTTTTTCCTTTTTTATTCCAACATAATAATGGCCAACAAGAAGTTTTAATCTTCAAATTATTGTTGGTTCAACTTGTTGATTATTCCGCTTACCGCAGAAAGACAAAACCATTTTCTGGCGTTAAAAACATCTCTGCCTTGTGAAAACATAATTCTGTTCTCGAACCCATCGTGGCATCCATACATCTAGTCAGCTAAAATTTCACTGCATCGGATGGCAATAATGATGTACACGTATTGATAGGAAATATGCAAATCGTGACAAAATGAACATCACAGATTGAAAGCTAGACGATTTCACTTAACCCAGCGCCTGATAAGCGACCTAGGATAAAACCTTCTCATGCAATCTAAAGTTGCCTTGTGAAAATGTAACTCTGTTCCCAAACCCATCATACTCAGCGAAAATTTCGCTGTATCGAATGGAAGTAATAACAAAGAGTAGTGATAGGAAATATGCAAATCATGACAAAAATAAACAACAGATTGAAAGCTAGACGATTTCAATTAACCTGGTGCCTGATAAGCGACCTAACTGGAGAAAGTGTAAATTACGCAAGGAGGAAAAAACCTACTTATGCATTCTAAGGTAAATCACCAAAGAATTTTAGTTAAGACTTACTAAATGGCGATCAGTTTCATTCAGTTCAAGCAATAAAAGCAGCCCATTGAAAGAAAATTGTGGCGTCCACTGCACTGCGATATTTGATACCATATTTCCTTTCTCCACCGGAGTCAAACTTGAAGCAACGTTGTGTGAATTAAAACAAACATCGTGTCAAGTTTTTTGAACAGCCGTGACCAAATTCCCACAGAAAGTGTCGTCGAAACGTATTGAGAGTATTTGATGTTTGTTTGAAAATACGCCATTCTAAAAATTATTTTGGATTAGAAGTGGACAAATTCTCCGAACATTGCCACGTTCTCCATTCTTTCGTGATCCACTGGTCACGGTCTCAAGAAGACAAAATGCCCAGCAGTCAAAAAGCTCAGATAATTCCTGAAAATTCTTCTACCGCAAATCCAAAATATTGCTTACAATCACTTTGCATTTCAGAACAAATATTAAATACTCTCGATGACACTTTCTGTGGAAATTTGGTGGACGATTTTGACTGCCAGGCATTTAGTTTTTTTGAGAACATGACTGGCAGTTGGCTTAAGACTGGTGCGATTTTATGTTTTGAACAACCTTCGAGAATTCATCTACTACAAATCCACAATAACTTTTAGAATCGCTTGGCTATTCTAAGGAAACCTCGAATCTTCTCATTAGGTTTGAATGAAACTCTTTGTCGCAATTCAATAATATAATTGCTGATGTACGCATAAATTTTTCAAGTGTCAAGCACGTGCTGATTTTAAAGTATGCCCAAGGTAAAATATTTCATCATCTTGCAAACAAACATACTTTTTCGAAATGCTCTACATTTCTAAAAAAACATCAAAGGCCATCAAAAAGTTTCAAAGAAGCTTTCAGCGGAATTGTGTGAAAACTTCAGACTGCCGCTCATTTAGTCCATTTAAGACCTTATCCAGCTGCCGGGCATTTACATGTAGATAATACTTAAAATTGCTTGACCTTCCTAAACAAAGATCTGCTATTCTAAGAAGAATGAATTACTTTTTGTGTTACAATTCTATCAGACTGCTGGATATCTTGGTTTTTGCAAACACTTCCCGGCTGCCAGGTGTCTTGACAAAATAACAATCTTTTAAGATCTTGAAGGAAGTCTCCTGATGTTTTGTTGGTTTTTTTTCCTGGCGCCATCTAAAAGCCGTTATCTTTATCTGTTGATTTTTCAAAGTGCAAATCATTTTATTCGTAAGTTGAATGAATCCAAACAGACAAAACAAAATGGTCTAAATGTAACCGTTGCTATATTCAGCCAGTACAAAAGAATTAGAACTTGTCTGCTCCTTGAAGACAAATCATATTGATATCGAATGTTACCTTTAGGATGGATCGTTAAATTCCTTTCACACAGTAACAGAAGCAAACAAAAACCAAGCTCATACATACTAATGCGTTTACTTCAGCGCGTTATAACGTGAAGTCCAAACGCAGTCTAAGGCAGCAAAACGCATGTGCACGTTCTATACTCTTTCCAGTATTTGGTTTGTATACAACTTCAAAAGAGTTTCAGAAAGTATTCTTCCCTTTTTAATGAGGTCAGATAATGAACGCGTGTGCGCGTTTAGCCCTTTGCATTAAGAACGTGTGTTCAATGTTTGTTCAGTTCTGAGTGGTACTGTATTTAGGCCTAAAGTCGCTGTTTTTGAGCTTACACGCTGCGTGAAATGGACACTGCTTGTTTTTAAGTGAAATCAACATCTTTGCTGTCATGCCTCAACATGAAATTGATATTTGACCTATTTAGCCTGAAATCGTTGTTTTTGAGCTTACGCACTGCGTCAAATAGACATTTTCCTTGTACGTACTGCGTGACATGGACTTTTCGCTCATTTCCAAGTGAAATCAACATCCTTGCATTCGCACCTTAACGTGAAATCAACTCGATCTTTGAATCTTTGTTGATTCCTTCAGACAGGCATGCATGTCTTCACCTTTGTTTTTATTCCCAGAGGTACTTACTAATTCAGATCTTCTGGGTAACCAGCTCTGTCCAGGCTAGGAGAGAAGAAACTCTTGCTATTACTTGTAACTGTTATTTAATAGATATGATGTATGCCCATGTACAATAGTATACACTATTTATTTCAAAAATTGTATATTTGAAAAATGAGAGTTCTCTGAAACAGTTTTATAGAAATCACAGGTGACCAAGGAGAAATTTAAGTCAAAAAAGGAGGTTATATGTACAATGTACTTGAAAAAAGAAAATCCAAAAATAGGATTAATTATCTAAAGCATCCTTCCTTGGAATCTAACCAGTGAAATCATATTGTCCCCAGGACCACCTTTTGCTAATTCAAAGGCTATGTTTAAAATTTCCTTTCATTCGAATTAACACAAGTGTATCAAATCAAATCATATTGTCACTAGAACCACATTTTCCCCATTCAAAGGCCCTGTCGGCTAAGGAGGACAGGTTGCACTAGGGATTAGAATGAATAAGGAGACAAGAATAAGAATAAATCATCGCACAATAATGATGACATGCAGTATTTGTGGCAAAGGGTAAAGTTAACAATGTCAATATATATATAAACATGTTATACAAATCAATCATTGCATACTTGAAACACTGTTGTTGTTGAAAATTGGGGCAAAAATCATCTGACCTACTTCCCCGTAGTCTGTATGTTTTTTTCTGACTCCTATGTGAAACACTTGCAGGGCCATCAAGTAAGTCCAGGTCATTTAGAAAATGTGGAAATATGTTGGATCTTTTTTACAATTGTTAGGTAACCAGGTGTAAAGGTAATCCCTCACTGACACAGATGACCCAGAACTCAGCCTTTCACTAACATGAGGAATCGACTTTTCCTGCCACAGACCCACATAAGCAACTTTCAAAATTGACATTGTTTTATGATGATCAGACCCCTTTCTCACATACTTGTGAGCTGTCTCTGACACAAACCCAAGTTCCCTAGCCAGCTGAGACAAAACCACATCCCAGTTCATGTCCATGAATTGCATTGCCATATTCATCTGCATATGCAGATTACCAATCTTTAGGACAACCTATCCAAATTCTTGCACACACTTACATCTTTGGCCCTGTTGAACATCAATACAATGCTTTGTAACATCGTTCTTTACCACAGTCTGTGCAAATCAAAAGATTCACAATAACCTGCCTACTTATAAGGTATGGTAAACTGTCCATTGTTACACACAACCATTCACAGGCATCAGGGTCACTAGGGTGATACTGTCATATCTTGCAACTGGCACCAATTTGATGGAAGACATCTCTCAAGGCATTATAGACAAAGACAGGATCACTTGCTGTCACTTTCAGAGGATGATCAGGATGTTCACTTGGCACATGAAGAAAATCATGTGTATAGGTGTATACGTAATTGGCCACTCCCCACTGGGGCTTTTCAGGACCAATGTAAACAAACAATGATGAATAAGTATTCAAATAAATATAACTTGGTTAAGAATCCCGACTGGCGGGAGGCAGACCAGTTGGCTACTTAGAAGCATAGCCAAGAAGTTGAACTCTTGGCTACCGAGGGCAATGTCAGATAGAGGTCAGAATGGGATTTGAACCTGCGACCTATGGATTTCAAATCTGGTGCTCTAAGCACTCAGCCATGCTGCCTCCCTAGCTCTCACATACTTGCTCTTTGACAATGATGCATGTTTCTTCCTTCGGGTCAATTGAAAACCCAAAGTGTGTTTCTATGACCCTGCATCTGTACTCCCATACAGGCCAGAGGCCAGTTGCCAACATGTCCCTTACCTGGAGCTCTTTCTCTGCAGTTTTCAAAGACACTCTGCATGCTGAAGTTACACACTCCCTGCAAGACTTTTCTGTGACTGTCTGGCACACTGGACAAACTCTTGTGCCTGCACTGTCGTTAAACTCCTGCCACCTGGAGTCCACATCATCACTCCACCAGCCGTTTTTTTTGTGTGCTCCAGCATATGGGCATTTTGTCTGTGTGTTTTTATGATGTGTCAGTGCTTACTTCAGACATGTTTGGTTTGCGTTTTTGTGTCAAGAATTTATAAAAAAGTGAAAGCTGATGAGAAATGAGCGTACAGTTCCAGGTTGGTACTTAAAAACGGCATATGACAACCATTGCTTCAGAAGAGTTGCTCCTTCTCTTCCAGGAAGCGAGAGCAGGTAAACAGGTGGTTTTGGATTGTCTTGTCTGACTACTGTTTCATTTATTTCAAGCCTTCATATGATGCTTGAAACCTGAGATTTGCACTGATGCACCATTTTTTGCGAATATCCCCCGTCTACATCCGTCAGCAGTGCTCCTGTGCCTAGGTCTCCACTTCCAGCTTTGCCTTTGGTCTTGATGTTCTCATTTTCATTAACTTTGCAATCACTTGGGAGCCAGGTTGTGTCCAATGCTTCGTCATTATCACTATCATTTCCATCAAGGACTGCATGAAATGCATCATGCATGCTATCTTCGTTGACTTGCACCAGTTCTTCAGCAGACTCAAGGGTACTTTTGAAGGCATGGCCTTGAGCTGATCTTCTATCTTTAAATTTCTTTACTTAACTGTGTTGCACCAGTCTTGCTCCTGCTTTCACATATGTTGAAAATTTTGATTTCAGATTGTGAACTCCACTTTGGAGGTGTTTATCAAGCTGGAAAATTGGGTTTTTGGACCTCTTACATGGCGAGAAGGGGCAGAATTTTACTCGCCAATTTGGTGCCTTTTTCTCCCCACTCAAGTAACCATCGTGCTTATGCCACATTTTTGACATGCCATGTACTTCTTGCTGGTGGCAACTAAGATTTTTTACACTTCGGCTACACTTTTTACAAATCCTTGATCTCCTTCCAGGACGTTAGACATTAGAGGACGTTGAAATACCATTATCTGCAGAGGTTGCGTATGGAGCTCTAAAGTAGAAAAAAATTGACAGACCATGTTAAGAAACTAAAAATATACATAAAAATATAAAAACATGTATTATAATTATATTGTGGAAAAACTTTTATTTGTCCTCTTCTCTTTGAGAAGTGTGAGACGTTCTTTTCAAGGGCCAAGTTAAGAGGATAATTTGCAATGTCAAAGACGTAGCGATAATTGAGGCGCGTAAATGCAATTAATAAAGACAAAGGGTAAATAATGATTTGCTAAAAACAATTCTGAAACTTTTACTTTCAAGTTTCTAAAGAAAAAGAGAATGTAATGGCATTCCTCATTTATTAAGCTTTTATGAAGTGTACACCTTATTGGGAGTTATCAAAGTCCTGTCACTGAAACGGTCTCGTTGTACTGGTAATCTGATACCTATAAGTTAATTCAAAAAGTTGTTTTAGTTTAATCTTGTCATTTGATCGAACATGGAAAAAATTTATTTATCTGATAAACTAGCCATGATGTATTGCAATTCCTGAGTTTTTATTGGTTTATAAGCCACGATATATGACCACACATATATAATGTGTACGCATTCTTTGTGATATAAGCTAATCCGAATAAGAAAATTGAGCACCAAGAGCAGGCCACGAATGAATGCAAACCTTGCATAAAGTTGAGTCAATCCAGTGCATTTCTGCACCCAAAACTACGATAGTCTTGTTCTAGGATACCAAAAGGGGAAAATGGCTGAGAAACCACAGAAAAAACAGGTAAAAACGGCAAAGAATCGTCCTAAAAAGACTGGTTAAACAAAGAAAACATTCTCTTTCTTCAGCAAGGAAGAGTTTAAAAAACCAGGGCAATATTAAGCAAAAACGGGAGACCAGAAAGGACAATTTTAGTCATAACATTCCCTAAGTTACATCAGCAACATTCAGAAAGGTTGTCTTTACGGAGCAGCGAAACAAAAAGTCATCGGCATCTCAATATTGAAGCATTTGCCTTCTTAAATCCATGTTCTAAATTAATCAATGTATTGATTTGAATAACAATAAAATGGATTCCACTAATATCTCTGAACACTTGTGTCCGCTCCAATGCACCGAAATGTACCCTCTTGGATTAGAACAAATCCCCAAACTAATGCCCCACATTCCTCAGGGCCAAAGGCACAAAACATGAGATACCCCCTTATACTGGGGACCTGAAGAGCCGAGATAAGTCCAGAAATGCAGGCAGTGGTGAAAATGGCGATTTTGGCGAAATTTCGCCAAGGCTGTTGACGAAATGATAAGAGCAAATAAAATTAACTCAGGTAGAAGGGCCCCGAAATGTTGGTGAAAATGGTGATTTTGGCAAAATTTCACCAAGGCTGTTGACAAAATGATAAGAGCGAATAAATTAACCCAGCTAGAAGGACCCCGGAATGTTGGCGAAAATGGCGATTTTGGCGAAATTTCGCCAAGGCTGATGACAAAATGATAAGAGCGATTAAATTAACCCAGGTAGAAGGGCCCCGAAATGTTGGCAAAATTTCGCCAAGGCTGTTGATGAAATGTGAAGAGCGAATAAATTAACCCAGCTAGAAGGGCCCCGAAATGTTGGCAAATTTGGCGAAAATTCGATTTTGGTGAAATTTCGCCAAGGCTGTTGACGAAATGATAAGAGCGAATAAATTAACCCAGCTAGAAGGGGCCCGAAATGTTGGCGAAAACGGCGAATTTGGCGAAATTTCACCAAGGCTGTTGACGAAATGATAAGAGCGATAAATTAAGCCAGCTAGAAGGGCCCCAATATGTTGGCGAAAACGGCGAATTTGGCAAAAATGGCGATTTTGGCAAAATTTCGCAAAAGGCTGTTGACGAAATGATAAGAGCGAATAAATTAACCCAGCTAGAAGGACTCTGAAATGTTGGCGATTTTGGCGAGATTTCGCCAAGGCTGTTGACGAAATGTTAAGAGCAAATAAATTAACCCAGCTAGAAGGGCCTCGAAGTGTTGGCGAATTTGGCAAAAATGGCGATTTTGGCGAAATTTTGCCAAGGCTGTTGACGAAATGATAAGAGCGAATAAATCAACCCAGCTAGAAGGGCCCTGAAATGTTGGAGAATTTGGCGAAAATGGCGAAATTTTGTCAAGGTTGAGGAAGAAATGCCAATGGCCAATAAATTAAACAAGTTAGAAGGGCCCCGAAATGTTGACGAAGATGGCGATTTTGGCAAAATTTCGTCAAGGCTGAGGAAGAAATGGTAAGAACGATTAAATTAAACGAGTTAGAAGGGCCCTGAAATGTTGGCGAAATTTTGCCAAAATTGATGAAGAAATGATAAGAGCAAATCAATTAAATGTGAGAAAGCAGCGGTAATGTTGGCGAATTTCGCGAAAACAGCGAGTTTGGCAAAAATGGCAAGTATAGTTTTCTGATCTACAGCCAGATTTGCTTAAAAGTGTAATTTTTACTTTAAAAATTCTCTTACTAACAGTTCATATATCACGTGTAAACATATCAGTATTAATCAGTTAGAATATAAGCAATTATCATGATCATCCCTAAATAGGAATGTCCAAAACAGCAAACCTTGTGTTTAGGAAAACCAATGACATTTGTTAGAAATACATAATCCTTTAAGATTTGCTGAATATCAAGATGTGTATTGAAATGTAACCCGATGCAGAAAATATGATAAAATAGTTGTCATTGTTTTTCCCATTGCCCTATACATAATACATTTTACTTACGAATTGGCGAAATCACAGCATGTTCTGGTATGTGTAGTAGTTTTCCATAACATGATTACTATTGTTTCATGTCCAAGTCCAGAATAAACTGAAAGATTACATTCCAAATTAGTAGACACGCAGCCAAAAAATAAGATGCTTAATTCGAATATCATCAACCAAAGTACAGTCCATGTACATTTCAGGCCAACATAGCAGATTTTGTTAGGATTCCAAACCTGCCTTCGACAGGTCTAAAGCGGCCTTCACACGGCAAACTTGAGTTGGCAAACTCATGTTGGAAAACTTCAAAAAGTTGGCAAACTCGTTCCTTCACCCGTCAAACTCGTTGCAAATAACAAACACGGCAATTTCCAACATGGCCGCTTTTTAGTGCAGTTTCAATCACGTACAACAGTGAAACAGAGGATAAGAAGAGAAGAACCAGAAAGCGGTGGGGAATTAGAAAGGTTTGGACGAAACCAAGTTTGTCCGCGCACTCCTCCGTTTTGTTTGTTTTTAGTATCTTTGTAGGCTATAGATGAAACGTCCTGAACAGCCGGACAATTGTGAACCGATTTCATATTAAATTTAAAAAGTGTTGACTCGCGTCCCCCATTTTGTGAAGTGTCAAGCAAATAAATCACGTGAATAGAGCTCGTTTTGATTAGTTGAAAATTACCAACACATGTTGGCCAACCATTCACACGTCGGATACGAGTTTACCAACACGCAAAAGTTGGCGACAAAGTTGGCGAGATTAGAGGCAAGTTCTATTTGTCACCAACAGTTTGCCGTTCACACACATCAACTTGAGTTTGCCAACTTTAGTTTGCCAACTTTAGTTTGCCGTGTGAAGGCCGCTTAACAGATTTGACATTTTTTTGAACTCTTAGTAAACGGAAGGAGAAATCCAGTAGTGTTTTAGATGTCTTGCGTAAACAGCATTTCTGTTGTTACACGGATAATATTGAGTACTTGGTCCGTGGGAGTACAAGAAACGAAACACTTTGGAAACAACAACACTAGCTATGTAGATGCATATGATGACATTCAACTCGAATTCAATATGGCGGATGTTCGATTTATTATGAAGGGAATTGGGTACTATACAAAGAATCCTCTGGCCTATTCTGGGTACCAATGGGGATATATTATATGGAAGCTTGGGTACTGTCAAGGGAATCCGCTGGCTTGGATGGATGGACTCCATTATTTGCGACAAAGCATTGACAAAGCTTGAGGTTTTGAGTTTCTTTTAAAGATGGAATTATTACTTCCCAAAGCTGCTTTGAACACGTAATCGAAGTTAATGTTTGCGTAAATCAGTTACAATGGAAACAGATGTAGGCTGTTAAGTCACCGAATTCGAAGCGGTATCTGCAACATACAAAGTCAAAAAGACGAATTTAGTTGCCGCATTTCAGGTGTTATCATGTGGAGTCAATTGGCTAATAACGGACCAGATGGAAAATTGCAGTGTAAGTATTTAGTATTCTTCTTAACCAATGGTTTTATTGAATCCGTTTAGTAGCGCTCTGTAATTTTTCATATATAATAAAAATGTTTTTTTTTAAAAAAAATAACTTTTATTAAGTAACATCACTCTAAATGTGAATTCTTCTTGATAGGAAACAATTTCTTTCTAGAAGAAAAAATTGTCTTCTGGTAAGAATTCAGATGAAATAATTCTTCGTCCCCACAGAAGCATTATTATTCATCAGGGAAGAATAAAGATTCTTCCTATACATTTCCCAAAATTTTATTATTGTGCGTTTTGCTGCCTTTGAGTGGAACAAACTTCGCCAAATTTTAATGATGGTTTCCATTTCTCCTAAGTGCTTGACTTACCCTTTTTGGAGTTTTTTCTTTAGTCGTTTTCTCGTTTTTTCACTGATTTTAAGTTTCGTTGGCTGTTCCTATATTCCAAAAAGAACGTTCCTCTAGTATCGACTGTTCCTCGTTTTTGTGTTCCTATCGACCATAAGAGGACCAGATTTTTTGCAAGGTAGGAACAAAACGTTCACTCTAGTGTAAAAGAAGAACATTTAGTTCCAAGTTCCCAACTGTAAATAGAACACATTGTTCCCAAATTGGTCAATCAGGACTGTTTTGTTCCGAGTTCCTATCTGTGAATGGAACACATTGTTCCGAAATTGGTCACTTAAGACTGTTTTGTTCCGAGTTCCCATCTGTAAATGGAACGCATTGTTCCCAAATTGGTCATTTAGGACTGTTTTGTTCCAAGTTCCTATCTGTAAATGGAAGACACTGTTCCCATATTGGTCATTTAGGACTGTTTTGTTCCAAGTTCCTATCTGTACTTGAAATGGAACACATTGTTCTTAAATTGGTCATTTAGGACTGTTTTGTTCCGAGTTCCTATCTGTAAATGGAACACATGGTTCCTAAATTAGTGATCGGGGAACACACATCGGACCATTTTGTTTTGCATTCCTATTTGAAGCAAACAATAGGGCACGCACAACCCTTCTTGAGCAAGTTTGATTGCCTCTAACTGTCATGAATTTTACCCAATAGTAATGAGGGCAGGCAAGTAAGCACATGCCTTGGCAAATAAAAACAAGTATATGCAGTTCCATTATTCGTCATCGGTTCCTGTTGCCCAAATTTTCTTTAAACGGCAAAATGAGCAAGAAGTGTAAAGTCAATTGGTCGGATATCGATGGAGCGTCACCCAAACCAAAACGTCTTCACTTGGAAAAGGATGAAGCCGACAGTTTGTATCACTGCCCAATACAAGAGTGTGATCATGATGGATTTCAAAGCCAAAGAGGGTGCAGAAAGCATGTTAATAGAGACCTTAAGTACTGCAATGGGAGGTGGTGACGGGAACGGCACATCCGCATAAAGGCTGAGGCGAGACCGGCGTCGCGTTTCACTTGCCTGAGCATGTTGAGCAACACTGCGACGACAACTTAATCCTGCCAGTTTCCAGAAAAGATACGACTTCGAAAATACCTTGAAACGAGGAAACAATAGACGATGAAGAATTCGTCCTTTTATTGAAGAAAAACGTTTCAAAGAACCCTAGCTTCCCTTATATATAAACACTACGAAGAATTTGACCTTGAAACCATGGATCCTGTACAATGTAAAGCTGAATTTCAGGTTGAGAAAAATGCTCTTTGTTCTGTGACTTCTGTTGCTGAGGCACTCCTGATCTCCGACACCACATATTACAGTCAAACTAAGTGAAGCATACCCCTCAAGATTGCATGAATGAACTGATTATTTGAAACTTGAACTCGCTAGTCGTTTCAAGAATGCAATTATGAACTCGCTCGCTCGATCCAAGAATACGGCTAATGGGGTTCCGTTTTCGAAAAATCAATTCGCTGTTGCGACTAGTAGGTTTCAAACCTACTAGTCTTTTCTAGAATGCAATAGAATTGATTTTTCGAAAACGGAACCCGTTAGCCGTATTCTTCAATCGAACAAGCGATTTCAATATTCGAATAATCAATTCATAACTGCATTCTTGAAACGACTAGCGGGTTCAAGTTTCAAATAATCGGTTCCTTAGTGCAATCTTGAGGGGTACGCTTCACTTAGTTTGACTGTAAACTAGATCAGTGAAAACTAAAGCACAGAAGATACAAATGTAATAGATCTTACCGAGTGGATTTCTTCGAGCTTGCGGTTTTCTGTGAATTTGCCGACTAGCGGCTTGTGCTAGCGCATTTTCCTTTCTCAGGGATGTTCATTGTAGAATTTCTCCGCAAAAAACTTTAACAGCAAACACCAGAAAGGTACTTCTTTAGGTGTCGTAAGAAAAAAACGATAAATCAAAGAAAAGGACTAAAAACTTTGCAATGAACTACGACGTTGTTGACACTACATCAAAACAGTGAATGTGGCGTCGTCAACGTGCGGACGACGGCAGATTGCAATCAGTTATTTAGTTTATGCGCATGACCGAAACAGAAAATGTGCTTCCGGTATGCCGTTGTTGTGGCTCCCGTCATGGTGCTTAAGGTCTCTAATACCAAGCACAGTTGGTTCTTCTACTTTGACGACAAACCCAATTCGAAAGAAATCGATTTTCCGATGAAGAACACAATTAAAGATCAAACAAGTGAAACCACAAAGCATACTGTTAAGTTACTTCCCTTGTTTTCATCATCTTGTGATATCGGTGAAGTATTCATGAAATGGTTGACTGGAAGTGGCGGTGGTTGCAAGAAGGATCGCACAGCTCAACAAATAGTGACAAGATGCTTGAAGTTTTTGAGATTTTGCTGCGAAGACGAAGATGAGTTGACTTTTGACGTGGTGGACTTTAGTTTGTGTTCTCCAAATTTGTTGTTCAAGTTTATCAACTACTTACACGACGAATGCAAGGTCGGCCATGGTGGGCGTTTGGGCTACATAGATGCTATTTCTGAAATGATCGACTTCAGAAAACTTCATGGCGCATCAGAGGTAGTCTTTCAAAAGTTCTCTGCAACAGAGTTGTACCTCAAAAGAGCACGAAAGAGAGTCGCAAAGATGATGCGATTGCAGTGGACACAAGATTTAGACATTGAGACACTGGAAGCAAGAGGCCACTGGGCAACAATGGAAGAGTTGTTGGAGGTCGTGAAATTCCATCTGCCGCGCTACAAAAATACCGTGAAGATTTGCAAATTGAGTCCGGCTCAAGTGAACCCCTCAGACCTGACATTTGCCATGAAATTTGTAGCCATGTATCTGTTCATCAAAGTGAAGGGGTCACGTCCCATGACTTATCAATATTTGACGGTGGACATGATTGCTACAGCTAAGGAAAAGGGTGGATTCATTGATCAGAAAGCGTTCAAGACTGCTGGAAAGTATGGATTTGATTCTTTGATTTTGACCGATGCAAACATGCAAGTGCTCAATGTTTACATCTCGTACGTTAGACCTTTGCTTAAACCCCGGTGCGATTTCGTTCTCGTCAACAGAAATGGCGACCAACATGGTAAATTGGGCAAGATCATGAGCAAACTGGTGCTTGATGCAATCGGAAAGTACATCCATCCCATGCGCTATCGCCAAATTGTTGAAACGCAGAGCCTCAATCAGCTCACTAGCGAGGAGCAGAGAATTTTGTCGGAAGACCAAAAACACAGCTCTGCTGTTGCCAAAGTTCACTATCAAAAGCAACAATCCCGTGAAGTTGCTTTGAAGGGTCACGAGTGCCTACAGAAACTTCAAGGTTCCAAGGGTTCAGAAGTGGACGAGGACGTCCACGCAAGACTCGGAGATTCGACGTCCGAGGCCAGGCCTTTAGTTGAAAGAGTGCAAAATATCAGCTCCTCCCCCGAAAAGGACGCCCTGCCTAAAAGAATTTTGCACTCTCACAAGAACGTTCGTCACGTTTTGAAATTTACAAAAGAAGAGGAAGGTTTTCTAAAGGAAGGGATAACTAAGCACGGGTTTGGACAGTGGACTGCTATTTTGAGAGATGACGATTTCCAATTTCAAGATGGAAGAACAGCGGACTCCTTAAAGAAAAGGGCTGGAATGAAAGTGGCCCTAGTTTAAACATCCTCATCGTGATATATATCTGGCATCGGATCTCATTCACACCAGAATTGATAAGGAAAAAACTTTGACCGAGGACACATTTTACACATAAGCAAAAAAAATTATAAATTCAGATAGCTTTGGTATCAACAATGGTTGCCATGGGAACGGCGACATGGCAACGGCAAAGGAGGTCAAAGACAGCTTATTTCGATCCATCTTAAGAAATGTAAATAAATGAGATAATAAACTGTAAGCACAGTTGCACGTAAAAACACATCCTTTTTAATTCGAAATTCACTTATTTAGCCTCTTACAAAATAAACGTATCTCACATAGTAATCAATTTATGAGCTAATTCTTGCAATCCACGAAGGAAATGAAAAGGATTCTCGACCGACAACTCAAAGTCTGCTACTATTGGACTGATGTAGCATAAAAGTGAACTCTTGATTGACTGGCCGCTAAGTTGTCTGCAGGGAAGTCTTGCTCTCTTCTTGCTGGAATGATTTTGTCAGAACAAAGCAGAGTTGCTCCTGATTTAAACGAATCAAAGATGTGATATCACGGGGAATAAATTTCAAAATCGCAAAAACTTGAAAAAGAAAACAAGCAGAGTTTCATTTAGTACCTAGCATTGTGACGCTTTTCTTAGACCAACAATGGCTTTGTAGCGGTGCGTCAAATGCTCTGAGCTATAAATAATCTTTTCATGATGTCCATCGCATCAGTTTCCTTTAAAAATAGGCCACGTTTGATATATCAATATTCAAGCATGGCTCCGAGGCTTTCGGGTCAAAATTGCAAATTATCAAGTTTCTTTTGTCCCTCAATTCCCCAAAGAGACTTAGATACAAAGAAAACAACACCAAATATAGAAGTTTGACCTGAAAGCCTCGGAGCCATGCCAGAATATTGATATATCGAACGTGGCCTACTGTATTATCTATCAAGATAATAAGTGCCATTGATTTTATTATCTGGCCAGAAGGAGCTTCCAGTTTAATGTGACAATCATCATTATCATTACTTGTTTTGAAAGATAAGTACTTTAAATGTAAAATCAACAGTTTCCATGAAATCCGTGCAATCCAACCAAAACAAACAAACAAACAACTAGGAAGAGTGCATACATGTCATTTCGGGAAATGAGAGTTCCGCTACCAAAAAATTAAATCCCAAGTCAACTCATAGGGTAGAGCTTTGTTTATAATGTGTGGCCTAAAGATAAGTTTCCCATAAAGAACTATGGAACTTCAACTTCTCGCAAACTGAAAGAGAAGTACTAGACATGTCAAATCAACAGTTTCCGTGAAATCCTTGAAATCCGTGAAATCCAGCCAAAATACACTTTTCTTGATGGGCAGTGAACTTCCAGTTTGATTAGGCAGTCGACGGGCACGGTGGATTTTACGGATTTCACGGAAATGCTTGATAGATAAATGTAATACATCTCTTTTTATCTGAAAGTATCTCTTATTCTTGGGTTTCACCCACGTGACCATTTTCCTTGGCAACGGTTACTATCTGCCATGTTGGTGTCCCTCGAGAGTGAACAAATGATAGCTGAAGAGAGGTTTGTGTGAGAGTGAAGCGATGGTTTTATGCGTGATTTCTGCCTGTTCCAGCAAAAGTGGAAGGGATAAAGATATAAGATTTTTTCATGTGCCTAAAGTGATAACAAATCAAGGAGCAGAACACGAAGAACTTACTTTAAAAAGAAGAACTGAATGGATTTCTGCGGTAAGTCGCGGTGACACTGACTACAAGGATGTGCTAGAAAGTGAGCGTGTTTGTAGCAAACATTTCGTCTTCGGAGAACCATGTCCTGTCTGGGACCAATTTCATGTTGACTGGGTGCCAACTCTCAATCTTGGGAAGAAAAAATATGTAGAGAAAGACTTTAAGCAAGCGGTAGAAAAAGCTGAACGGGCAAAGAAAAGACGACAACAAGCGATTGAGCGAGCTGAACTCGAAGCGGCAGAAAAGCGGAAATGCTTAAACACAAGTGGCCTACACGGTGATATAAACTTAAATGATTCTGGTGAGCCAAGTTCATCAGCATTTGAAGCATTATCGACAGAACTTATAGAGGGCAGGCAGGTCAAGGTCAATCAGAAGCATCTTTAGAAGTCGACAACTTTAGTCCGAATTTAGAAGACTTAATGGCTAGCGACTGTACCGAGGTGAGAAGCGATGTTTCTACCGAGATAGTTGATGAAAATATCAAAATGAATTACGAATCGCCATCCCACGATGCAAGTTGTCAGACCGATGAATTCGGGTACATGTTTCATTAAAGGGGGTATGAAGCTCCAACGCAAGATTTCTTTGATTTGGACGATAAAGTCCTATTTTATACAGGCCTGCCTTCTCGCGAAATTTTGATGGTGGTTTTGGAGCACGTCTCTCCATTTGTAACACGCAAAACTCTATCATTAGACCGCTTTCAGGAGTTTGTCATGGTGCTAATGAAACTGAGACTGAACGTTCCTCTACAAGATCTAGCTTACCACTTCAAAGTTTCGCAGCCCACTGCGTCTAGAATTTTTTCTTCTTGGCTAGTTGTCATGGATAACAAGCTCTCCCCTTTGATTTCTTGGCCCGAAAGGGAGCACTTATGGAGGACTATGCCACAATGTTTTATGTATTCTTTTGGAAAAAAGGTTACAGTGGTGATTGCTTGCTTTGAGATTTTCATCGAAAAACCAACCAACCTGTTAGCCAGAGCTCAAACTTTCTCAAGCTACAAACATCATAACACCATAAAGATACTGATTAGGATTACACCTCAAGGAACTATATCATATGTGTCAGAGGCTTGGGGTGGCAGAACGTCAGATAAATATCTCACCGAGAATTGTGGTTTCCTTGAACATTTGATACCTGGAGATATGGTTATGGCTGATCGAGGGTTTACCATCACTGAAAGTGTCGGTTTGAAGCATGCAAAGTTGGTGATACCAGCCTTCACCAAGGGTAAGGATCAGTTGGATCCTGTGGATGTGGAGAGCACACGTGGCATAGCAAATGTAAGGATCCATGTTGAGAGAGTAATTGGTCTTCTCAGGAGAAAATATACCATACTGGAAGGTACATTGCCAGCAGAATTTTTGTTTTGTAATTCTAATGGACCAATTGAACACCAGGTTCCACTTATTGACAGGATTGTGAGGGTGTGCTCAGCCCTTGTAAATTTTTGCCCACCAATAGTTCCTTTTGATTAGTGAGGGTTACAGTACAATCAAGTAGTTTCTTTTGATTAGTAAGTGTTACAGTTACATTTGCGTACATACATGTACCTGGTTGAAAAAAAAAGTCACACACCTCTAAGGATCTCTGCAATTCCAAGATGGGTGGACAAAATAGCTCTGATAACATTTTTTTTCAAATATGACCTTTGAGTGATATTGAAAAAGATCATTTGACTTCCTAGGAGGCCAAATTTCATTCAAAATTTCAGCTGCAGTGATAGCTGAAAGTATGTTCCTTGACAAGGGGTGTATGATTTTTTAGTTAGACTGCTGCTTCGTAGAGTAACTGGAAAAGCTGCAATTGACTTAGCAGATGCAAAAAATCTTGTTTCTTAGATTTTAATCATTATTTCTGTTACTGATGTATTATACATTAGAGGGCCTCATTTTCGTAGTGTACTTTAATAAATTTTTACTACAGTTTCCTAATTTTAATCATTAATTCTGTTCTTTTGTATTATATATTAGAGAGCCACTGGTTTCTCACTTTTTTACTGTCACATATCTACCCTCGTTAAATAAAGTTGATTGTTATTAGTATTATAAAAAATCATTGGGGTAATCTAGGAATTAGTGACCGAAGGCATGTTTATGCTAAGCGTCACAATGTGTAGTAAACATAGCTAGAATATTTCTAAATGTCCCCCATGATATCAGGGTATAAATTAGAAATTTCAAAGGGAAGGGGCAATGGATAAAACACTACATTTTTTAACATTTTTTCAACTAATTTTTTCAAGTGACGAGAGACTAACTTATAGCTGAAATGATCCATTCACAACAATTATTGTTGAGTAATTAACAATGATTCTCCAAAGTCAAGGTGAATAGTGGTGGATATTTACCGAACCACATGTCAGGTCATCAAACCAAAAGCTTATATGTTTGATTAAATGAAGGCAACTCAACCAGAGGTGGTATTTGTTTTCTTCTCAAAAGCTTGTTCAAAAGAAGTACCACTTGTAGACAAAAAGCATACAGGAAAAAAATCCAGAATCTATAATAAAGAATGAATGTGGCATCAATTTTGGTGTGTACAAGCAAAATATTCATTTCAAATTTCTCGAATGAGTACTTACACATTCACCACATGATTGTTGTGGAGGTATTTTTTCGGCTACAATTGTTGGGGAAAAGGAAGAAACCATGTGGTCATAGAGTAATGAATGCAGAATTAACATGATGGGCACAAACTTATTTTGCAGTTCTTGAGACATTTTGCCAGGTGAGGTCTCATTTTTGGTACATGCAAATTTACATGGCTTGGATCTTCTCCAAAGACTAGACAAGCAGCAAATGCAATGGCAAAAATGCCACAGTCTGATCCATTACTCTGCTGTTGAACTGAAGCAGGGACTAGTGACACTAATCTGTCTCCTAACATATCATTTGTTTGCTGCTCAATTTCCTGACTGATAGCATCATCGTACAGGCTGTCGTAAAGTTTAACATGACCTGGTGGGCATCCTATCGAGCTCACACATACCCAATGGCTATTGCCAGTGTGAAGAATTTGGACAAATTCTCCAGAAGCAATGTTAAAGTTTCTCACTGGCCCAAGAGTTGGTCGCTGGAACCCTTCAATGTTTGGATTTTCATTATGTAAAAGAATGTGTGCTTGCTGGATAATGTCACAGTCTAACCATCCATTTGGGTTGTATATGAGATCAAAATGAGCATTTGTCAGATTTGCAAGAGCTCCTGTCTTATTTTGATATCCTGGACTAGTTCCAACACATTCAACAGAATCACTATCATCCTCAGAACTAGACGACTCTGAGGTGGAAGAAGAACAAGTGGTAGGTAGTGGAACATTGGCCTTCCTTGTTGTGCGGCATATATAGCATCTCCAGGTGGTCTTGTGATTTGTCAGCATTCTCTTTAAGCCTAAGCACTGCAAGTGAAAAAATTTGCCATTGGTACAATCAGGGCCATGGCATTCCACAAGTTTGTCTGACATTGTAGCTTTAACTTTGCAGATGCAAATAGTGTCGCGCAATAAGGAAGGATGAGTTGAGGCTGATGCCTTAGCCTTGGCTTTAATGTTGACACCAGATTGCTTCCTGGAATATCTCTTAAACTGTTGTAATCTAGAGCAGTGAGGGCAGTACCATTTCTTTGGGATGGAAACATCACCAAGAGACAGGCACGATGTGTGAAACCTGCCATATGGGCATTCCTCATTACTGCATGCAACTGTGTCTTCGTCCCGCAATGATCTACAGAAACATATGCTGTCATCACCAGGCCCTTTCACTTCTACCATGCATCGCCTTGTGTACCAGCGTCCTAGTACTTCAGGTAGAACACAGATTCGCCAGAATGCCTCCAGTTTTGGAAGAACCTTTGTCCAATGCTGTTCATCGGGTAGGATTCTGTCCATCACCAAGTGTGCATTTCCCTTGTGGTCGACAGCATATACAACAAAGTCATTGTGCCTCCTCTCTTTCAGAGTGAATAACTGCTGCTGAATTTGATGATAATAATTGTGTTCCCTCTTAAGTTTGAAAACACCATCTGTCTTAACCAAACAAGAGTTCTTGAGCCTAATATACTCTTCAAAATTTGCATCTTGGATACAAAAGGGACATTTTACTTCCCCACATCCTAACCCACAGCAGTCACAAGAAGTGAGGAAATCTGGTGTGGCATGTAGAAATGGGTGGTCTTTATTTATAAACAACCCACATTTCATGACTTGAAAGTTCACATGGCTCTTTTTCATAACTGTTTCATAAGCCTTTATAGCGTCACCCTCATGTTTACAGCCATGCCTCGTTGCTTTGGTGTTTATCTTGTAAAGACTAGGGTAACAGATTGTCTTGATGAGGCTCTGTGATGGTTGTGATAAATTCGAGTGAAAAACAGCACCGCTTATAGAAGCCCCAATTCTTCCAGCGCGATGTTTAAAGAAGCCAACACCCTTTGATTGAGCTTGGGTGTTTTTCTCAACTAGTTTGATTTGGTCTTCTGAATAGTTTAATTGTACTTCAATGCATTTCCGCAACAGTTCCATGTAGCCAAGACTTAAATTTTCAGTGTGAGACAATTCTGAAACTACCGGGACTGAACGGCTTTGGTCGACGAATTGATCTGCAAAGGGAGGAACCAAACTCAAAGCCACTGCTTTGATTTTACACTTATTTAGTTTTCCGTACAGCTCATCGATTTCCTCCTTCAAAGGACGCAAATTAGCTGAGGCGGAAACAGCTCCTGAACTAGAAACTCGAGGGCTTTGCGAAGCTTCCGGTCGGCTGGAGATTGTTGGCTGCTGTAGATTATAAAGATTATCGATTTTCTGGTCAAGGTTTTCTTTAAGCTTCTTAGCAGATGAGAAATTGATGTCCTTGACCCTCGCATACGGTACTTCATTCACATACGTAGGTAAAATCCATGAACATTTTACTTGAGTACAAGCAAGCTTGCCATGAATTCATGTAGTGGCCTCCAAATAAAATAAAACACTCGCGATATGTGAGCACGATTCTGCTAGTCCAGCTTTGCATCCCAAGCAATGGGCCGACAAAACAGTCCCATCCTGTTCGGTTATAATACAAATATTCACCAAAGGATCATTCATCCGCTGTGAGTGTCGCACACGTGCTCTTACAACATATTTTCTGGCGATTAGTTTGCCCACAACTGAGGTCACAAATCCTGAAACCATTTGGTTGAACCCCTCAAGACTCTTGAAAGCCTTGAACTATTGGTTTGTATAGTAACTAGTCTCAAGTACAAGATAGCTTAGCAAGTCTGAGATCTCAACTGGAGGCAAGCATTCTGGACTAAACTGGTCCGTCGGTATACTTGCGGGGTCAACTCCGATGACCGAGATCTTCTGCAGATATCTCTCCTTTACTCGACCCTCTAAGGCTTTGGCGTACTCAGAGAGCACTGGGATGCATTTAGATGCATCATCAGTACTATTTTCGTTTTTGTTTTTTGAAATATCCATCGAAAAATCGAAAAAAAACTGGTTGAGAAAGCAAGAGGTTTGCTATAGAAATGGCTTATATTTACATAAATTTGACACCTCGAGGGACACCAACATGGCAGACACTGATTTGAGCAGAGCTAGTGATGTCACGTGAAACCCAAGAATAGAAAAAAAACGTAAATTAATATATGTTTTTAATATTAATGCAAGATACTTGCAGTTTGAAAGAGAAGAACTTAATTTAAATGAAAATCAACAGTTTCCGTGAAATCCGTGAAATCCAGCCAAAATGCACTTTTCTTGGCTGGCGGTGAACTTCCAGTTTGACTAGGCAGTTGACAGGCAAATCTTTTTTCTGGGACACGGTGGATTTTACGGATTTTGCGGAAATGTTTGATAGATAAATGTAATACATCTCTTTTTATCTGTAAGTATCTCATAGAAAGAAACAAATAATAACATATTTTAATATCAATGTAAGATACTTGCAGTTTGAAAGAGAAGAACTTAATTTAAATGAAAATCAACAGTTTCCGTGAAATCCGTGAAATCCAGCCAAAATGCACTTTTCTTGACTGGCGGTGAACTTCCAGTTTGATTAGGCAGCCGACGGACAAATCCTTTTCTAGGGCACGGTGGATTTTACAGATTTCACGGATTTCCTAGAGAGAACTGACTAACAGGAGGTAGTATGACATTTGTTTTTTATTGCCAGCATACTCACTACTGCAACCCCTTTCGAAAGTGCTTTTCATGTGTACTAATTATCAACGTGGACCAAAATAAAACAAGAACAAAGAAATACGGGAAACGATCTGAAAAAGATCTTTTTTTTCTTTCCTAAGTAAAAATGCCTTTGTGAGAAGAATTGTTATATAACATTCTTCTGAAAAGCATCTTTTTTTCTTCTCATAAGTAGAAATGCACTTGTGAGAAGAATTCCTTAGAAAGTGATATTCTTCTCTCTAGATCCAGATTCTTCTGAGCAGTTAAATGTTTTTCTTGTGAGAATTCTTAGAAAGTGATATTCTTTTCTGGAGATCCAGATAATTCTTCTAAGCAGTTAAATGTTTTTCTCTGCAATACTGTTATTCTCATAAAAAGAAATGTTGTTCTTGCCACGAAAATATCAAATCTTTATTGAAGGACTGATTTTATGTTAAAGGACGCATTTGTATTTTCAAACCCCTTCATACTGATCATGTTCACGATCAAGCAGTTCAAACCATGAAGAATGACACTTTAAAGTAATAACATGATAAGTTTTATTCAAGCCAAGAGGTTTGATACAACAACACTTCCTTCACTTCCTTGTTCCTTAACTGTACATCTGTTAACTTTGACTGACAATGGATCAGCAATACAATAAATGTTATTTAAAATAAATAGATTTATGATATATGAAGATAAATACTTTCTAAAAGTTCCATAAGATAATAAGATGAACATGGCAACTAAATTAACTGAATTGTTAACTGGAAACATTTGACATGTTATGCCTTGAGTTCTGATTCCACTAATTAGTTTCTCTGTACCATTTCTGTAGGCAAAAGAACGGTTTTTTGTTGAATTCCAAACATATATTCCTCAAGAGACTTAAACGTATGATAAATTTTAAATAAGCCGGGGGGGGGGGGGGGTACTCCCAAATAAGTTGGGTGTAGGTGTGCGGCCCAATACCAATACCTTAACCCTATTTATGACCAAAATCTGCAATATTCCCTACCCTGTTTATGACCTGACCAAATATTCGATACCCTATCTATGACCTGACCATTAAATCAAAACCCTGTTTCAGACCTAGGTTTCAATAAGTTCCCTAGTTCAGAGCAATGTAAAACTACCATAAACATAATTGTGAATTTGTGAAGGGCTTTTGTTAAACTATTTTCTTTTTGATAATGACAAAAAAGTGGATTCTTCTTAAAAACGGATCTATAAAAAGGCTAGAGTGCAAAACCCAAAATAAGCTATAATCAATACCCTGTTTATGACCAAAACGGCTGAAAAACTGTACTCTTTGGGGCCGCACATACCTATAGAGCCCATATAAGAGAGTACCCCCTACCAGGCCCCAGAGTTTTGATACAACATTTCACTAAATTTGTTCCTGGCTGTTAACTTTAACTAGCAATGGATCAGCAACAAATAACGTTGCTTCATAATCAATAAAATCTAATATATTTATGAAAGGAACACTTTTCAAAGGTCAAAGAAGGCAATGGAATTGTTCAAAATGTACTTGTGAACTAAATTAACTGAATTCTTTCCTTGATGTCATTGACACATAATGCTTTATAAGCTTTTATTTAACAAAGCAGATTCTCAATGCCCTTTCTATAGGCAAGAGGACACTTCTTTTGCTGAATTCCGAAGATATATTCCTCCAGAAACGTAAAACATGGTTTCAATTTCTGAGGGTATTCTAAGTTGAACACTTGGAATGCTGCAAAAAAGGAAAAAAAGCCCTTCAAATTGCAGTCTGTCTCGACCACAATCTAGTTTTCAATGACAACAAACAGTTGAGGATAATCTTGATCATTTGCGGCCACCAGATTACAATCAGAGTTTAGTTTCTTCAAAAAGTCTTCAACATTTACATTGTCCTATGAGGAAAAAAAGCAATATTTAATAATGATTAATCATTGGCAATTATTAAACCTTTCATTTATTTATGTGCCACATATGACTTATTGTGTTTTTGTTGTCCTTGCAGTATGTCATTGGCTGGTCAGGAAAAGGCTCAATAACTTTCAAAGAGCTTGAGCAACAATGCTTGAGCAGAAAAAAATATACTGTGTACCACCATTGGTATAGATATTTACAGTTACGGTGATTATATCTCGACTATGCTGTCTTTTTAGCAATGCTAGCCTGTTGACATGCTGCAGTTTTAACTGAGAAACTTAAGTTATAATAATAATAATTTGCAATGTGTATTCCTTCCATAGTCTACATGTGACTACAGAAGTGTTAAATTATTAAACCAACATGATCAACATACAGCTACTCATTGTGTATAAACATCAAAGGTGCAAATTAAATTCATGGAAAATGTTCTACCTACGGCTGTAGTTTTAATCTCAATTTCTAGGCCTAATAATGCACTAGAGGACAAAGGAAATTGAGATTCAATCAACGTGAAGGTAAAACAAAATACTTAAGGCAGAGTTCATCAGGCCAAAAGTTGAAGGACTTTTCAGGACCCTACCTACCTTTTTAAATTTCTAGGTTTTCTTTACACAAATTTACCTACAGCCAAGCAAAATGTTTGTGTTGAAAGCTATGTTTTCAGCATAAAGACATGCACACACAGAAATGCAAGAAAACGAGAGCTTGAAAACAAGTGCTAACCAGACATTCGCTGTGCACTATTGCTATTGGCTCAATGAACATGTGCGAGATTAACAAGAGAGCACTGGGAACAAAAAAAAAACAACTGTTTCACACATTTTGTGAGCATTTTGAAAATGTTGCACACTGTTTACCTGAAAATTTGTTTTCACTAGCTTTCATCTACTTAAAAACTTATTAGAGTTGATATTTTTCGATCTTGTTCAGCACAAAACTAAGGACTGTCAAGGAGTCAGTGGACCAAAAACCGATTTCAGTCCTCTGTAAGAAAAAAGATGGCAAATGTACATTTTACCCCAACACCGTGCAAGCCTTATACAGCCCCTAAAGTACAAGGAAAGCCAGATTTGAGCGTTGTTTAAGTTTCCGTGCACTATGAATTATGGGTAAATGTACCAGTGCCTAGCTTTATTCTTACGGCAGATTACTTTCAAGGCCTTGAAATCGGACTTCAGAAATTCAGGGTTTTCAGGACAAGAACAAACCCTGTTAAGGTGACTCAAAACGGTTTCTAGCACTAAGATTTTGATGGGTCATTGTATCCACTTGTTATCACTTGATGCTACAATCATAGTATCAAAAAACTGCTCAATCATTGGTGAACATGTTAATATAATTTTATGACACAATAGATTACCATGGCAACAGTATGACATGATAAAAGTACCTTTAATTACAGCTTTGGGGCTTATAATTCAAGAACAGTACAGTGAATTTTTTTTCAAATTTTGATAAGCATGGCAAGACCCAACTTTGGCAATTTTAAAAAAAATTCTGTACATAGTGTTCAGAGCCACCTAAAAAACTTCACCACGTTGTTCTTGAATTTTACACCCCCAAAGCTGAAATTTAAAGTGTCTTTAGTGCATCATACTGTTGCTCTGGTAACCTATTGTGTCGTGAAAATGATAACGTGTTCACCAATGCTTAAGCAGTGTTTTGATACCATGATTGTAGCTTCAATTGATAACAAGTGGTTATAACAACTCATCAAAATCTAAGTGCTAGAAACTGTTTTGAGCTACCTTAAATTAAATACATACATGATAAAATTATTCAATATGTATTATTTTAGGCCCTAACTTACCTTTAAAATGATAATGAATTGTTCGTTTATTCCCCATGCTTTTGGGAGGCACATTAAAATGACACCAGTGTTATCATCTGAACCATCAAAATATTAATGCAATTTAAATCTACATAGTAGCTGGAGGGTCAAGAGAGTATTTCTTTATCTTCTGCACAAGAGTCTGAACAGTTGTCAGTGTCACTGTATTTGGAAATACTGTATATTTATTAGTTAAGCCTGCACTTGCAGTCAAATTTGTGTAAGGGGAATTTCACCCAACCATAGACTTGCTCTTGAAATCAAAATAGTTGGCAATTGAAACTCCACAATTTCCTTGCCTTATTTGAATGCTGGCTGATTTATTTCTCCCGATTGCTCAAACTTGGCTAGAGATTTACCATGCCTATGCATTTATTAATGAGAATCTAAGCCAAAAAATGTTGGAGTCAAACTTTTCTTAATCATGCATTTATTCTTAAACAAATTTTGTTTAACCACTAAGGATTAGGAAAAGTTTGACTCCAACACTGTTTGTTTTTATTTGTTTGTAATGACATGTACCCCAAATTTGTGTACATTCTTGTTGTTTGTGCTTACCATCATCCATTTCGTTAGTGTCCTCTTGGGCATTTCTTCAATTCTGTGCATTCACTATTGGATGAGAACCTGTGAAAAACCTTTGAAAAACCTATGAATTTTCCTGTGAAAAAACCTGTGAAATACTAATTTTCATGTGTTTTTTCAAAGGTTTTTCACAGGTTTTTCACAGGGTGTGAAATTTTGAAAACCCGTGAACAGGGCACTTTTCACAGGGTCAAAACCTGTGAAAAAACCTGTGAAAAAACCTGTGAAATAAAACATGTGAAAAAACCTGTGAAAAAAACCTGTGAAAAAGAATCTTGTGCTGGAGCTTTTTCACAGGTTTTTTCAGAGGGTAGAAAATCTCAAAACCTGTGAACAGGGCAC
Source organism: Platygyra sinensis (assembly GCA_019787425.1). Taxonomy (NCBI): domain Eukaryota; kingdom Metazoa; phylum Cnidaria; class Anthozoa; order Scleractinia; family Merulinidae; genus Platygyra; species Platygyra sinensis. The sequence continues at coordinate 15,564 of JAHPZR010021330.1, read as the reverse complement.
TTTTCACATGGTCACAACCTGTGAAATAACCTGTGAAAAAAAACCTGTGAAATACAAACCTGTGAAAAAACCTGTGATTGTTAATTTTGTTTTCGAGCTTGTTCACAGCTACGATGTACACTAGCACTGTACATATAGCTAGTGCCTTAAATTTCAAAACTGTGATTACCTGTCTCTAGGACAGTTTCCATAGCATTAAAACCTGTGAAAAAGAATTTTGTTTGCAGCTTTTTCACAGGGACCGAACCTTTAGAAATACATTTAACAGGCTAAAATGCAAATTTCGGAACAGTTTATTCACATTTGTTGCAGACTTAAGCATTAGTAATAATTATTATATGTTAATTTTATACATAATTTGCATTGCTATTCAAATAAGAGACTATATTAACTTGAATATAGTACAACCACATGTGCCCTAGGGGCAAAAGTGTTAAATTGCACTTGTTTTGCTTTGCTATCACGTGGGGCTGTCACTTTTTAGTCACCTGTACATGTAGCCTTAATCTCCACACCTGTGGCCAATTTTGAACTCTGTGAGTGAATTATATCGACAACAGGAAATTTCACTGGCCTACAGTATCAAGGGAAAATCAATTGTACTCAGCTGTGACAGTTGGTATGGGTTAATTGGCCCAATAATGACAGCCCTGGCTGTCACCAAGAATTTTGCATGAAATAGATATATTCTCAATCTCACAGGTAAGTCATTTTGATAAATTATATTTCATCCTGGTTGTTTTACAGAGGTCACCTGAATTTCAGAATAATTATACTCCTTCCTTCCAACTTGACTCAGTACTGATAAAATTGATCCCGCTGCTCTCTCCAACTTGGTTGTCTCTAATTAATCACCCACTGTGTTTAACAAAGTGCAAACTTCTGTCAGCTTGTTGTTTTAATCATCCTAAAACCAAACCAAACAAAACAAAATGAAGGATTAATATTTAATACTGTACATGTTTGTCTGCATCCCTAGACACGTCACAACTCAAGCATGCAGGCTGAAAATAAAAATTGGACACTAATTTCCTTGTGCATGGCATTCACAATTCAGTCTCGTCTATAATGCTATGTCTTTTAAATCAGCTTGAAGGTAATGTTGCCATTTCACAGATGGTGGAGCCGATGCAGATGTAAACAGCAGGATAAGCAAAGCCAGGCAGGCTTTGTGGAAATCAGCATCAATATCCGCAAAGACCAAGCTACGAATCTTCAATACCAATGTGAAATCAGTTCTTCCAGGGGAGAACTTGAGAACTGCATTATTACAAATGTTGTTTTTGTTTTTCTGGTTGATAAAAGGGAAACCCTTTATTCAATATAGTGCCTTCACAAACATTTTTGAAGTGTCAGGAATGCTGCAAAAGATGTTTAAGGGGGCAAAATCTTAAAAACATTCCCAGGCATCATGGCCACAGACCCCACCAAAAGCTCATGCTTGCTACACTTGCCATCCAATCTGATGGGGTTGAAAGGTATTATGATGAACAACCTCCTCCCCCTCCCCATTCAGGAATCCCTGGATCTGCCCCTGTCCAGTTAGGGCATTTAAACAATTGGAAGAAAAGTTCACTTGCAATTTAAGAAGTTGATAATTAAACAGAAATAGAAATTGCTTAACAAGTATGACAAGAATTTTCTAGTATGAAAAAGGAAGCTAACAAAAAAATCATACATCACTCACCAACGTGGTGAATTAGACTCCACTTTTCAGGAGAGGTTTCTTTGAATGTTGCAATACTTCATCCCATAACTCAGCTTTGCAAGAGGCCTCCTTCAGCATAAACTAATATAATTTCAGATAGACACAGTTACATGTAGGATATGAGAAACTGCATTAAGTTGCTTCTCCAATCTAAACTTTCAGTCAGCTGGCAAATCAATCTTGATGAGGTAGTATCTTTATGACGAAATGAACAACCTATATATGTACAATTTCAACTGGATTGTTCAACATATCTATTATTTTAAGAGGATACTTTTGTGATTAAAAGAACTGAAATAACAAGCAAATTAAAGCTTAATTTGAAAGGGCCTGCAAGCTTAGAGGAAATTAACAGACATACCAGTAGTAAGCTTATGATTTTCACATGGCCTCTAATCCACCTATCAATGTCAAGCCGGTGGAGGGGGGGGGGGGGGGAAAGACCGAGAGGGGAGACATAGGGCGGGAATTTGACATTTTTGACATTTTCCAAAAAGTTGCTGTAAAATTCCCTACCCCCAGGCAAAAATGTGAGGTCAAATATAGCTGAAATTACCCATCTGGGGAAATGATTTGTGGTTACAGGCACAAAAAAAATTCAAATATCTCTACCCCGGGACAGCAAGATAATTCAAATGCGCTACCCCCATGTCAAAGCAATCGATCAAATCACTGCCCTATGCAAAGCCTACCCCCCCTGCCGGCTTGACATTGATAGGTGCATAAGTTTCTAAGTCACCACCAAGATCAAAAATGACCCCAGGTACAAGCCATATCAAGATCTGAACTCTTTATTTTTTATAAGGATATTATTTTTCCGACCGAGGCTAAATATTCTTATTTTTCTGCTGATTTTAGGCTGAAAATATTCTTGTCAATATTCTTATATTACAAGGTATGACATTTCTGTTTTCGAAGGTCCTTTATAGTGTGTGGATACTTTAGAGTAATTTTGGAGCTAGCTTGCAGGCGTAAAAGCAAGCATGGCTAGTGCTGTTTTTGCTGCCTTTTGGCTAGTTTTGCTGTTTAGAGAAGAAAGGATGTTATATGGTTTAGTTAAAAACACATGATTGTGTTGTATTTAAGCTTACAAATTTTCAACACAAAAAAATTATATTCTTTTCAAAATCTCAGCCTCAGTTTTAATTTTATATTAAAATTTCGCAAAATTCAGCCTCGATATTCTTGAAAAAAATATATCCTTATACAAAATAAATTGAGGGTTCTCTTAAAACGAATGCAGTCAATATGCCTCGTTTTTGCTAATGTCAGATTTTCAAGCTGCGTCTATTTGCACTTGTCTAATCAGACATATTATGCTAGATGTACGTAATAAGCTTACTGTTTATTCTTAAGCTTGAAGCCTACTTGACAAATTCCTACCTTAAAATGTTTCTGCGGTGCATTCTGTGGTCTTTTGCAATGGAGTAAATTGTCAGCAGTGTAGATGGCAACAGAATTTTCCTCTTCAGGATCGCCAGAGTGAATGGCTGGCGAATTGAATTGGGCGAAAAATTCCACCGTGACAGCTGGTTGCGCTGTCGGTTGTGATAGAAGTCATATAGAAGTCATAGAACTTTAAACATCATTTGATTTCCCAGCATAACCTTTTGCTGTTCCTTGTCTCCAAAATGGCAGAATAATAATAGTGTCTATACCCTTTCGTCAAGGAAATAATTGACAAATTATAAGAAACAAAGTTCGGGTATTAAAAGATGATGAATGAAACCCGAAAAGAAAGACGAGAGATTTGCGAGGCCGGGTGCTTGGCGCGATTGTTTTTCCCGCCGTTTTTCCCGCCTAAAATGTTGCAATAAAAATTAGCCAATGACAATAAGGTAAGGCTGTGACATCATCATCTATCGACTGGGGAGACTGGACAGAGATCAAATATGGCGTCTATTTTCGTTGCATGTACAACATATACGTTGAAAGCTGCATGATCTCTGGAAGGAAGGTACAAAATTCACACATGTAGTCCGCGTAAAGAAACAGAAGGATGGGATGAAGGAGATCCAGCGTGTCAGATCCTGAAAGCGAAGAGCAAGAATCTGACGAAGAACAGGAAGACTTCCAACAACTGCAAGTAAGAGAAACTTTTTTTTCTATTTGGGAGCGTTCTTACTGTATGGAGCGAAGTGACTGAGGTCCACATTTATATATTTCAGTGTCAATTAGATGCAAATTTATTGTTGCCAGAGATAGAAAAGGATTTTAATTGTGTTCAGTAATTGAACCGATTAATTAAACAAACTGCACGCTTCCACGCTCGCTTTAAGCGTCACTCGCCCGAATGGCGAGTGCTGTCTTTAGTTTCCGACACTGCAAAAAGCATGTACTCTATGCAATAAACATTCCTACTAAAGTTTCACTGCTTAAAATTTTATTTACCTAATAATTGACAACCTGCAATGCTTAATCCCAACTCTTGCACATCTGGGACTGGTGTTGAGCCGAAAAAATTTTGACAGGAGACAATATGCTGTGTAAAAATTTGTATCTTTTGGATGAGAAAAAAAATGTCAAGCCACGCCCACAAAACAGTATCTTGGTAACTTCAAAATTTCCAACCAGTTCCCATCCTCTTCCTTTGCGAGTCTGCTTCCACCTCCACCCCCACCCCCTGCCACTCCTGCAGCGCCGTAGCTGGGTCACCCCAAAACGCAGACCACGCAGACTGCAGACTGCAGACCGTGCAGACTGAGTACTTTTTTTTCTAACACTTGACTCACTTTCTCGCTTTTTTCGGTTCTACAGTTACAAAATAGCGTTAAATATGTCGTGATGTTTGTTATTTATCCACAGACCGCGCAAACTCAACGTCAGACTGTTTATTCAACAGACAAACGCGTTTGATACACTTTGTATGGGAAATTCCCTTTACTGATCCTTAATATACTAAAATCAAGCATAAAATTAAACTTCCACATATCCTGGGTGCAAATTGCGTCGATTTTTGACGGGTTTGTGGTTTTAATTGTTTTGTCCAATTTGCCACTTATGTGTTCGTGTTTTTTTTTTTCGATTTTCTTAGTCTCCGTTAACCTGTTAACCGCTTCATAACACAAAGCAAGGACAGTGACTCTAGGCGACGTCGTCCCACAAATCGCTTAATTGCTTCACAAAGTGTAGAATCGCTATTAGACAAGGAGTATTGCAACTTTCAGGTAGTCCGTTGATCGTGACCGTAACTGCTCGCGTGAGATTTTCCTTACGCGTCACGCACGACACACTAAGCGACTACGACGTGCCAAGTGAAAGAGGGACTACTTGTAGTCTAAATCGCCGCAAAAACACAACTGTCATATAAAGGCCATAGAAATTAACCATCGTATCAACTCATTACGATGACCGTAGTGCCCTGAGAATTTCAAATGCTATTTGGTTTTCTGTCAGCTCGGCATTTTTGACATGATCAGGCGGTCACGCTCCAACAGCCATTTGGATATTACATTTTGTACACCTGAGTAGAAACTGCACATATTGCTTGTGACATTACATTAGAAGTAAGGTTTATTTGTACATTTTAAAATAGCGTTACTTAAGAATATTTTGGACTAAAGGGATTGCGGAGCCTATAACACGTCAACAGTCACATACCGAGCTTGCGCGCCGAGCATAACAAACACTCCGATATATAATTGAACACTAATTAATGTGACCAGAACCAAAACATATGTGAGTCAAAAATAAATGCAAAAACAAGTCAAAAATTGACGCAATTTGCGCCCAGGATATGTGAAAGTTTAATTTTATGCTTAATTGTAGTATATTTTGGATCGGTAAAGGGAATTTTGTCTATTGAATCAACAGTTAGATGTCGAATAGATAAATAACAAACATCACGACACTATTTTGTAACTGTAGAACCGAAAAAAGTGAGAAAGTGAGTGAAGGGTTAGAAAAAAAAAGTACTCAGTCTGCACGGTCTGCACGGTCTGCACGGTCTGCAGTCTGCATGGTCTGCGTTTTGGGGTGACCCGCCGTAGCTAGTAACAGGCCAACCGAGGCACTTGCCTCAGTCATTTCTTTGGCTTTTGTTGTTTATAGTACCTAATACCTAGAAAGAGAACCATGGACTGATTGCCTCAGTCATAAGTTATTCATAGACATTGCCTCAGTCAAAATTTTTTTCTGGCTACGGCCCTGTCCTGGCTCCAAGCCAACACTACTGGGTTGTGCTACCGTTATTGTAATACTGTTTACACATGCTGGTGCGCCGCCAAAACTTTATTTTGCGCGTGCCTACAATACCACCAGCTATGCAGGCTAAATGGCTTGGTGCATTAGACAGTCATAAGTGACTTTTTCGGTTAAAATTCTTTTTCCTTCAAAAGTGCCTGATTTTTTGCATGTGCTTTTCAATTTACTAGTAAAACATTCCCCTGTATTTTTTTGGCTGGTTTGCGCTTTGTTTCTGAGAATAACGAGGACAAAATATCAAAGCATGCACGATGAATGGAATGAAGCGGAACAAGAGGAAACGGTTATTTAAATTTTCACCGGCTCATTAGTGCGTGTTGTCGTGGCACAAGTGATTAAAGCGTGTGCAGGCTGATACACGCACTGAAGTTTTCAGAGTGTCGGTTCAAATTAGATCCATCGGCTACTTTGACAGCAGTTTTGAATGATAACTTTCTTGCTTGAGAAGTGTTTATTCTTGTGTGAATTTTCCATATTGTCACATTTTCTATCATAAATTTACTATATCACTTTATGACTTAAACATTATTTTGATTTATTTAACAACTTATAATAAATTAGTTCATATAATGGATAATGGTAAATTAGCTACAAAAAAATGCTCCTCGCAAAAGCGAAATGCCATACATGAAAGTACATGCAACAGACAAATGTTAATGTCAGTAACTATGGAAATGAATGTAAAGTAGGTTGAGTGATATATGTGATGTGATAGTTGATATAATAACTGGGAGTGCAGGAAACCAATAAAGATTTAAAAAAGAAGTAATTTAGTAATGTTACTTAGGCAACACTCTGGACCTTTGTGTTAGCTTAGTGTTAATGATGACAGTGACTGCAAAGATGTACACTTAGAAATTGATGATGATTTTGTAGTCCTAAGTGATGATAATTTGGTGGGGACAGATTAGTTTGGTAACTTTTGTAAAACACCAGGGCAGGAAAAAACCCAGGTCCCATTGCCCAAGGCAAGTAAATTTTGCTCTTGGGCAAGTGAAATTAGCCTGTAAGTGTCAGGTTGATAAATGATAATTTACAATCAGAAGCTACCGGCATTTTAAAACTGAAGACTGTAAGATTAGCTATAAACCACTGAGTTAAAAGCGTGGATTTGTCAGGAATACAAGCATACTTTGTTCAAATTTTCTCCTCTGATTGCCATACTGGTCCCATGTTGGCAAGTAATATTTAAATGGGGGGCAAGTGAAAAAATCTGATAAGTTTACTGGTCCACAGTTTGGGAAAGTGGATTTCAATTTTTTTTCATGCCCTGAACACTTCCAACAAGCACAAATTTCAATACTTCTATCTACCAACCCAAACATGTGCTACAAAGGTCCAGAATCCTACTGTATATATGCTTATCTGCTTTTGTGGCTTTAATCTAATCCCAGCATTAGTAAAGAGAGCCTGTCTTATCAGTTTAGTGTTTAGAAGAGGCTTCTTCCAAGCGGTCCAGTCATTTGCACCTGATGCTGGCAAACTGTGGTTCCTTAATTTTATTTAATGTTTACAGCTACCATTTTTGAAAGGCTCTTTTCAGAGCTATTCAAACAAATGTTATAAAGCAGTTATATCAATTGCATATCACACTGAGCCTGCCTGTCTAAAGATTGTGAATTTTAAACGGCTCTTTTCAGAGCCATTGAAACAGATGTTATGTAACTCTATGAGTCACACCTGTCCTTACATTATCTTGTCCCAGCTGGATCGTATCTCCTCAAACCACTGGAGAACAGTGTAGTTACACCATTCTGCTGAGATGGATATCTCGATTGAGTTATAACATCATTCACAACACTAATATTTTATTCCATATCTTTTCAGTGTCCGCCAGTTATTTTTTTAACTTTCAGTGGTTATAGAAAATTAACTTACCCTCCATTCTCCTTAAAAAGCTACCATTTCTATTCATACAAATTATGAAATTTAAACGGCTATTTTCAGAGCCATTCAAACAGCTGCAAATATGACTGTCAACAACCACCTGCTAAAAAGTAAAAACCTACAAAAAAGAGACTGCAACTACCAGAAACCACAGCAGTGCAGCCAGAGGTCACCACTGACAAAAGATTTCCTGGGCATTGCAGAACTCTGGTTAAGGAATGAGGTGACATAAAAGTTCAGCAACATACATAGGAAGCCTTGCAGATTCCAAACTGCTAGGAGAGACAATAAAGAAAGAGTGCAGATTGCAGCTCAGTTCTCTTCATCAAACCACTGCACTTGACCAAGCAGCTGCTCCCATGGACAAAGATTGACACAGCTCCTACTTGTGAACAGTTCTGTTATTAGAACCAAACACTCAATGATCAATAAAGATGTTTTTAGATGTCATTTGATTTTTATTATGATGCATAATTATGTTTCCTCCTGATGAGAACTACATTTAAGTCAGCAACATTCAGTTCTACAACATGCATGTCGAGCTGTAGCTGCTGGTTGAGTTTTTTTTTTTATAAAAAATATACCTCTTAGTCGGTGTGTCGAGTATGGTATGGACGGGTCAATGGATCAGTGAGTCAGTGAGTCAATGATTTAGTAAGTGAGTCAGTGAGTCAGTGAGAGATGTATGTATGTCACACCAATCAGATCGGATCTAGTATAAACAGCCAATCAAATTTCTTGTTTTAAAGGTAAATGGTATATGAGAAGATTTGACTCCGATACAGTTTAGAACGGCCATATTTATTCTTCTATAAAAGAGGAGGAAGTATTCATATATTGGGTTTACTTCGGCCTTTTCTGTGGGTTAGGCTGAGGATTTTAGTTATGGACAAGATGAGCCTTGAAGTTTGAAAACATTGCATGAGCTAGTTGTATGCAAATGAACGAGATGTTTTTATTTTTAGTTACAAAGGTAACTTGATATTTTTGTTTTTCACAAGGAGTAAATTCAATTAGACGTCACGCATCGTTGCTTCTAGGTCTTGGGAAATGTTTTAGAGGAGACGGGACTATTTTGATTTGAAAGAGTTCAGACGTTTAAAATAGGTACACGTAACGATTGTTTTGTTCTTGTTGCATGCAAATATAGAGAGATATTTTTATTTTTTAGTTCCAAAGGGTAATTTGACACTTGTTTTTCACAAGGGGGTAAATTCAATTAGAGCTGACACATCGTCACCACTTGTTCCCATGAGATGCTTGCTATTTTTAGTTACAAATGGTAACTTGACACTTTCGTTTTTCATATGGGAGCAAAGAAACTTAACTAAATCATTACTGTAAACAGTTTACGAATCTTCCTATCACAAAAAAATAACTCTTGCATGCTTTGCGTGCCTACGTTTGCCATTAAAAGCTGGCTTTAAATGACTGATTGAGAGAGCATGGGTTAAATAGCAATTGGCCTAAATTGGCCATGGCTTGGAGTTGTGTTTTCATGCTTTCTTTAACAAGTCTTGTCCTTGCCATCCTGTGTTTTTGCTGCAAAAGTTACAAAACTAATCACAGTTAAAGAGATATTAATATTATTGTATTAAAGATACCTACTGGGCAACCTAATCGTACCTGTCCAGAGATATATAGATTGCAGTTAATATATCTGTAGGATTGTGTGTCAGGGCAATGCACATCAGTAGGATGTATCCCTTTTGTGAAAATCAAACTAGGGGTCTGTAATAATTATGACCCCTTCATTTATGACTCTTCTATTAATACAAGATATTCTACAGTTTTGACTTGATGAAATTGTGTTACCAAAGTGAGTCTTACATCAAATAAAACAAGCAGCCAATGTAATTCCATACAGAATCAGCAAGAGTAATAATTTTTGTGCTACAATTTTTATTATTGGGATTCTGTAAGAAAAGGTATTAAATTTAAGTGTAATATTTAACTCCATTTTGAATGCAGAACAATAACACACAAAGTGACCTATATAGTATTAAGGACGTTTGCACCCAAAAACTTCCCACAAACAATTTTTTAAAACTTTGACTGTCGGTAGAAAATGATAAGATTGGATTCAAAACGTAAAAAAAATCGGGGGTCACCAAACTCGTTTTGAAGATAGGGCGTAGCACAGACCATAGCATTTCTAGGATTTCCAGTTATTCGAGGCGATTCTGGCCGGATTCATTTACTATTGACATAAATTTAAGTTGAAGAATCATATCTAAGTTACGAGTGTTTAACACAGCTTATATAGGCCTATTTGATAGATCTTTGCTTCAGATGTCATTAAATCAGCTAGAATTAGCCTTAAAAGTCACACACATCTGTATCTATATGTACCAATTCGACCCTTTTTAAATAGTACAGACTGTATATGAGAAAAAATTAAAACTTCCCACATACAGATTTTTTTGTGTTTTTTAGTATAATGGAAAGAGGCAGAAAAGGAAGTGATCTGCTGAAAAAAAAGTTGGGGTCACTGAGTATCCAACAAAAATATTCGCGCACCAAGTTAACGCAAAGGTCATCAGCTCTATATTTTGTTAAGTTTTCGACTCAGGGTGCGCGCTTGAAAATGACGTGGCATGCACATGACCAATGAATAGCGTGCGCAGTAGCAATGGGCGCGAACGTCCTTAAATGACACATGCAGCATTATAAATCATAGCAGGCATTGAACATTCATGATATGGTTGCATGAACCTAATGTAGATTCAAAGATTTGCCTGCATGGTCAAATTCTGCATCAATAATTTGACAACCCACAAGCCCTTTCCATGCCAACTTGCTGAAGATAACTCAACAAGTTGCTAATTTAACCACATGGATGATGCAGTGCAAAGTGGATTTAAATTATGCAAAATTTGCAAAATGTTTCAAGTTTTTTATGCAGAATTGATTTTTTCCATTATGTTTTCACTGTTTTATTTTCAGGGAAACTTCTTGATAGCTTATTCACAGCTTTTTTCACAGGCATTTTTGAACATACTTTCAGCAAAATTTTTTCACAGGTTATTTCACAGGTTTATTCACAGGTTTTAAAAGTGAAATTTCTTCCTACTTTGTTCACATGTTTTTTCATACGTTTTTTCACAGGTCTTAAAATTCACAGGTTTTTTCACAGGTTCTAAATTTTGTGATTTTTCTACAAAATTTAGCCCTTGCAAAATTCACAGGTTTTTTCACAGGGTGTTTCAGTGCCACAGGTTATTTCATAGGTTTTTCACAGGTTTTTCACAGGTTCTCATCCAATAGTGATTCTCTGCATGAGAATTCCCACATTTGAGGAATTAACTTCCTCCAAGCATCTGTATATTGAAGGCATTTGGTCAACAGGTAGTTTTCCATCATTACCTTAAAAGAAGTGGAGAACACATGTACCATTATGATTACCATTAACACAAGCAGAGTGCTATAAAAAGGAGACAAAAAGAATGGGATGCATTAAGTCCTTAACATTATTAAACCCCTCAAATCATTTTCTTCCCACAACATATTGGATGTATTAAATGAAAATGAAAGAAGAAGAGAATGCATTCAATGCAATCATTGAAGTAAGTGTATCACTCTGAAACCTTTGGATTCTATTAGTCAGAATTATTTGCAATCACCTGTTAATACTGTTTAAATCCAGGGTACTCTTGGAGAACCTTTTTGAAAGCTCCCTTGCCTGTTAAACCGTTAATCCGATTCCTTCTGGTTTGGAGAGAGACTTTTAGGAGTGCATATATTTTTTTCTCGTCAGGTTTTCTGGCAACCATTTCTTTCTTTAGCTGGGCATCATGACCCTTCTCAGTTGATTCAGATTCATTACCTTCATTGTCTGCATCTTTTTTTTTCCTTGGGTTTTCTACCGGTTTTCGGTTGTAATATGCCTTTTTTAGGTTTAACTGAATTGTTCTCTCAGAAAGGAATTTATAAACAAGAATGCAAAAATCATTATGAAAAGTTTGTTAATAGAAATACACACTCATTTCTTGCATTTTACTAGAAGCTGCCCAAATCCTGCAGCTTCTGGTCCTGATTTTCTAGTTGTAAATTCACACACAATTGACATCCTGTAGATGTTGCTCAACATAAAAAATGGATGACCCTAATTTTGAATCTGTTTGCCATTTGCAGCATGTCATTCAATTCTTCAGATGACATGTACATGAGAAAGGACATTAGTTCTCAAGCAATGATAGGTACTGTTTTGAACAAGACAAAAATTGGTGGAATCAGGACTGGGCTGCTGGGTTATGAAAGGCCTGCTTTTAGCAACACCATGTATATTAGCATGAATAATGTAATTGAAAGCCCTGTCTTCATACTACATGAATATGCTCCTTTTACAGCTATGCAATGAAAGAAAAAGTGAGAAAATGGACATGTGATAGTTAAATATGCATGCACTCACCCATGGTGTGAAGACACTTTGATACTGAATTGGTGGTGGAGGCTCTCGCAACTCTGGAATCAGCTGGATGATTTTTTGAGCACAGAGCTCATACTCAGCTTCTGTTGGTCTATCCCGGCAGATTGTTGCTTGTAAAATTATTAGAGAATGCTTGATAACATCCTGTTTTGCTCTGTCACTTAGCCGCTCTCCATTTTTCCGACACTCTTTTACGGAAACAGGGATCACTAACTTTAACTTCTTTGCCAGGCTTTCCAGGCTATCAGAAGTATCATCTGGAATCATTTCAGCAGAGGAAACTAGTGCATTGTCATTGCTTTGGATCTTCTTTGCCTGAAACAAAAGCAATACCATAACCATTAATGGAGGCTCAAATATATATTTTCAACATATATGTTTTTTCTTTATTAATTAAATATAAAGTGTAGAAAGAACATTGTAGAGCCTTAGTAATTTTATGGAAATGTTTAATAAACCATTATTATTGGTATCATACTATTATCATTGTTACAAGCTTGCAAGATTTCATCATTATTTTGAAGTCAAGAGCTTAATACTGTGCTTATTTCACACTCCCTAAGTGTCATGTCTGTTGGCTGTGTAAGCTTTCTCTGTAGCATACATGCAGTATTGCTATTGTTTGAAACAAATTGCAATAATGTATTTAAATGACCACGGGTGACTAGTCATTACCATTTCCTGTACTCTATTTTTGAGACCCTCTCATGGAGCCTGCTACTCTTGGTAGTTTTTTCCCTGGCACTGGAGAAGATGGAGAGCCTGGTAATGGAGAAGATGAATGCTGCAACAAGGATGACATGAACCCTGTTTATTTCAATCACTTGGGATGTATGTTTGTGCTACATGTAGGTGACACACTTTCATACCATTTATAAGAAGTAATCTTAAGATTGTTTTGTTGCTTTATTATTTAAGTCTAGAATCACTGGTCTCCCTGAACAGGTAGCTTGTAGCATTAACTCCCATTGGGGACTCAGATTATTATCTTTATTATTTGTTACCAACTCAAAACACTGTTTTCTACATCTATTATTTTATTAGTACACTGTTTTCATTCACAGTCATTCTTTAAATTAATAAATGACGTTTTCAAAACTGTCAAAGGCCAATAAATTACATCAATAATGTCATGTTTCTAAAATGAGTTAAATGTCTTATAATATTGAAAGCAGTACCTTTCTGGAATGAGAATTGTGCATGTTAGAAGACGGGGATCCCTCACTTGGTGAAACAATCTGGAGAAAATTGCAAGGAATATATATATATATATATATATATATATATATATATATATATATATATATATATATATATATATATATATATATATCTGTCCTGAGTTAAAAGAACATACTCGCAATTTTTTTACTCGAGCACACAAATTCTTTGCACTATTGCTTTGTTGGAACGAATTCAATATCACCTCACCACCCTAAGTTAGCCTTCTTATTTTAACCAATCTTGCCCTCCCATTTAAGAATTAAGAATTTAAGAAATTCTAACTATAATTGCCCCCGCAGGCTTTTTGGCCCCAGAGGGCCAAAAACTCGAGGAGACACCTTAGGACTCCCTGCGTAATATAGAGGAAGACTGGAGAAGAGAGAATGGTCTGTATTTCTGGTAGATTGTAGGTGGAAAAAATCTCGATTTGGTTGCTTGCACGTCCGTAAGGTATCAATGTTATGCCCGCAAATGGTCATGGGCGGTCAGCAAAAAGACACGCGCGCGAGGACTTGTGGGATCGGCGTCTTTGCCACGAGCTTTGTCCTTGGTTCAGATCTCGAGTGCAAGCGTCCGTGAAAAGCGTCTGTTTTTGCCGTCTTATTCCATAATAAATTTGCCTCGAGATGCCCGAGATAATGATCTAATGCAAATTGAAGCCGCTTTCAAAGATCCTGAAGGTAGATTTTGAGAGAAAAACAGATCAGAGGGTATCGTAGGAAATTCTGAAGTACAGTCGAACTCCGCTACTTCCAACTCGATTAATTCGAAGTCCCGGCTATTTCGAAGTAATCGTTCTTTTCCTACACCTTAAATCAACCCCGTAATTTCGAACTTCTCAACAACAGAGTACAAGGAGAAACTCCCAAGCGACAAACAAAGGGTGATGTTCGTCAAGCAATTGAGACTCTCTCACGCTACAGTTTGTTTGCTGTTGAGGGAGCCGAGATTCGAGGGCAAACAAGCCAGTTGTCATTTGTCCAAGGTATTAGAAAAAAACCAACAGCAACAGAGTGCTCAAAGATTTTTCAATGCATGCAACAGCAGCTGCTGAAGTTATCCGACATGTAATTACTGTATTTTTATTTAATCAGTGTCTCATCAACCTTTACTGTATTTTAGTAAAAAGTGTTTCATTGTTACAAATTTTACGCTTCCCCGGTTATTTTGATACCCCGCTATTTCGAACTTTTTCCCATTTCCGTTGCGACTTCAAAATAGCGGGGTTCAACTGTATACTAGACATTCCAGGCCAGTGTGGCTCAGTTGCAACTAGATAGCTAAATACCCTTCCGATCGTTAGTTTTACATTTGACACCTCATTTATTTGGATCGCTTATTTTTACCGCTGATTAATCTTACGTGGCGTATAGCTCATGTGACGGCTAGGTAACTGGCAGGGGTCTAAATGTAAATGTTCTGCGGCGTTTTCGTTACCCTGGGTACCAGTGGTCTTTTTCTCATTGGGGGCGACAGAATTGGCCACGAAGGCGAGTCGCAAGTCTCTCGCCGACAAGCACTACTCGCTCTGATGCTCCTCCCCGCTGGCGAGGAGCAAAAACCTCTGGCATCCAAGGTAGGTTTTCGTTGGGGACAAAAAGCTTTACTCTAATTTGCAAATATGGCGACTGTAACGCGATACTTCTGGTTACATCTCGGGAAAAAAAAACTTCTGTTCTGCTTTCGAGATACGTTTGCTAGTATATCAAGACTAATGGTTTTCTTTCAGTATTACAAAAGAGTAATCTCTAGAACACTTGCGTGTTAAATAATCCTTCAATTGGCTTCAAGTGCCATATTTCAAAATGAAACGCTTCTTTGCAGTACTACATGAACTGGATTCATCTACAAAGACCAAAGACGTTGAAAGGTCCCATCAATCGTATTCTCTGAAAAGAAAAAAATACACAGAAAACAACTAAATAAGAGTCTAACACTTAATTTATTGCGTATATTTTGTCTCCACCTAGCTCTCAGAACTCTAACCCATCCTCCCACCCGACTCCACGGGTGCAAGTCTAACAAGGCAGAACAGAGAGCTCGTATGTAATGGAGACTAGAGTTAATTTACAGCGAAGGAATATTACAGTCTCTGTTAAAAATCTGACATCAG